>SJYC01115177.1:0-12552 GCA_006408675.1 Madoqua kirkii | reverse complement strand
CCAGCCCGCCCTCTGCTTTTCCAGCCGCTGGCTCTCCTCGTCCAGCCTGGGCTGTCCGGGGTCCGCCTGCAGGCTGCCTGTGGGAGCCCGCCCGCCGTGCCACTGGCCTTTCCCTACCGTGACCCCAGGCCGTGCTCTGGTCCACGCTGCCCTCCTCGCGGCTGCTCTCCTGGCCTGTTGCTCAGGACAAGGCCCCAGCCCTTGCACTGCGCACCCCACCCTCTGCCCCCCCACCCTGTCTCTCAGAGCCGCGACAGACAAGCAGCGTCAGGAAGGACCCGTGTGCGCTCCAGGGGCCGCCGGCACCTGCTCCTCGTAGACCAGCAGCTGGGTTTCTTTGCGTCGGCCGTTTCCCACGCGACCACCCCTCGCCTGCCCGTCAGCCCCGGGCTCTCCCCGGGCGCGTCGCCTGGAGCAGCCCTCTGCCACCTTGTCACCTGACCCCGCCTGGACAGGGGGACACTTGGCAGCCCTGTCTCCTGAGACCAGTGCATCTGAAAGCACATCTCTTCTGTCCTCGGCGTGGATAAGGGGGCCGATGTGCATTTCTTGGCTGGAAGCAGCCTTCCTTCAGGACTTGGGAGGCGCTGCTTGCAGGGGCCGCCCTGCCGACCCCCGAGCCCACCCCCAACCCCGTCTCGTGTTGTGAAACTCCGTGCCGTGGGCCGCTGGTCCCACCTGGCATCTGGGTGCTCGGTGGGGCCCTTTCTGTCTGGAAACATCTGTTCTTCTGCTCTGATCCATTTTCTTCATTTATTTGAAGACAGTTGTTTCCTTCACTCTCTTTCTGGAAATTCTATCATACTGACCTCTTGAGGCCATCTTCTGACTTTATCTTCCTTTTTCATATCTATGTCTTTTTGCTCTACTTTCTGAGAAATTACCTCGATTTTGTCTTCAAAGCTTCTCTTGAATCTTCTGAATTTTTTCCAATTACTACACCTTTTGTTTCCACCTTGTCCTGTTTTATGGAGCACCGTATCTTTGTCTCCTTGGGGCCGTGCCGCAGCCAGCTCTCCGCGGGCCAGCTCTCCGCGGGCCAGCTCTCCGCGGGCAGGTCTCCGCGGGCCAGCTCTCCGCGGGCCAGCTCTCCGCGGGCAGCTCTCCGCGGTGGTACCTGTGAACTTTTCTGTCTGTTCTTCTTTCACTTGTCTCCCTGTCTGTTCTGTCTCCTCCGAGGTGCTGTGTTTCAGCTTGTCTCTTGTGATCTCCTGTCTTCGTATGTGTGGTTTTCCTCATGTGTCTGGTGAGCCTCAGTGTTTGGCTCATATTTGAAAGTGGGGGCCTAAAAGCTGGTTGGGGTTTCCAGGAGCTAGAGCTCGGGGGTCCTGGTCACTCTAGGAGCTGTGAAAGGCCGTTTGCTTGGAAAATGGAGCCCAGAGGGCATCCCTAGCCTCCCCAGTAGAAGAGGCCAGCCTGACCCCAGCCCCCACCACAGAAGGGGCCAGCCTGACCCCCACCTCACTCCTAGAAAGAGGTACCCTGACTCCCGCAGCCCCTGGGGGCTGACTGTGCCCAGCGCTCAGGTACAGCCCACCTGCTTGCTGTCCGCGTGGGGACCCCGACTCGGGGGCACAGGGCCGTCCCTCCTGCCACCGTCACAGGGATGCTGAGGCTGCCGTCTGGTGATGTGGGCCCCGGGGGCCTGATTCCCAACCTGCTTCCAGGGGAACCGAGCCCCTCCATCCTGAGCACCTGGGGCTGCCCTGCTCCGCCTGCCCACCGCCCGCTTGCGAGCCTGTTTTCGGGACTCCTTCCCTATCCTTCACGCCTGTCTGTCTGCTGGACGTGGGTCGTCTCTTCTCTCCCGCGGTCCGGCCCTTGTAGACTGACCCATGTCTGCAGGTGGGTCGAGGAAGGAGGAGGAGGAGGGTGCAGCCAGCCTCCGGTCCAGAGCTGCTGCCTCTCCGAAGCCGCCCGGGGGTCTCGACCCCCAGCCCCGCCCGCCCCGCTCCAGCAGCGCTTCCTGCAGTGGGCCCTGTCGGTTCTGGGGGTCCCTGCCTGCGTCACCCTGCGGGCTCCAGAGGGGCTCGTGGGTAGGGAGGTGTGCACGGCCCCTCGTCTCGCCCTGTGGCGCGCGGTTCTGCTCTCGGTGCTGCCGCGGGCTCTTAGTGCTCCTTACCAGCCAGCAGTTGAGCTCTCAGTTCGAGGCTGCGGGATCCCACGCGGGAAGCGCCGTCTCAGCGAGCAGGCTGTGCTCCTGCCAACCGGTGGGATCCTCACTCCCCACCAGCCGCGCACAGGCCGCTCTGCGCCGAGTCACCCGTTACCTGTTAGGGCAGGTCTGCCCTGGCCTATCGCTGGTGAGCACGGCTCTCCGTGTACTCTTGCAACCCAAGGCTGCCTGGGCCTTGGCCGAAGCTTCTGCCTGCTGCCTGGTGCAGACCAGAAACGGGCTCTGTGACTGCGTCCTACGCTGAGCCCTTCGCTCAGAGCTGTGGCCGCGGCGGCCATGGCCACGGACGCCCCTGCAGGCTGGCTGGCAGCGCAGGGCGAAGGAGCCCTCCGTGTGGGCAGCTCACACTGCAGGCGCCGAAGTGCCTGCTTGGCTCTGCCAGCCGGGCCGTTCCCCAGCTGCTCCCACCTCAGCTGCTGCGACAGGTGCTGGTGTTGGCCCAGGACTGCTGCGCAGCCCAGCGAGCCCGTCACGCTGGGGAAGATCGCCCTGGGCCCGCTGTCTGCCCGCCGGTGTGGACAGGAAGGTTGCCCTGAGCCCGCTATCTGCCCGCCGGTGTGGACGGAACCAGATGCCCTCCGGGGCTGAGGCTGAGGATGTGTCCCTGGCGCGGCCCCTGGACCCGGCGGCCGGCTGATCTGCAGGCCAGGCCCCAGCGAGGCCCGTGTCCTGTTCTCCAAGGATGTTTCTACTGTTCTGGCCTCCTTGCTGGCTCAGAGGGTAAAGTGTCTGCCTGCAGTGCAGGAGACCCAGGTTCGATCCCTGGGTTGGGAAGATCCCCTGGAGAAGGAAATGGCAACCCACCCCAGTACTCTTGCCTGGAAAATTCTGTGGACTAAGGAGCCTGGTAGGCCACAGTCCATGGGGTCCCAAAGAGTGAGACACTATTGAGTGACTTCACTTCAAAAGGTAGTTTAAAAAAGAAAAGGTGGTATTGGGAAAGAGAAGGAAGAGCGCGTAACAGAGCCTTAGGTCACGGCAGAGCCTGAGACCGTCCGCCTCTAGCTCTGCAGAAAAGCCCTCCAGCCCCCGGGCCAGATGTGCAGAGGGCAGTGTCCTGCGTATCCGTGCTCCCGCATGCGTGTGGCCCATCGCGCATTGCACATGGGTGAGCACGTGCTTCTGAAACCCCGGCTCCTTGGAGATGCGTCAGGAGGTGTGTGAGCTAGCTTTTCTTTGTGAGTATGAAGTGTGAACAAAAATAAAGCTGAAACATGCTCGTGAGGAAAAGCTGTCCTTTCGTTGACTAGAAGCGCTCCCACAGAGAGGGCCCACGGAAACGCTGACTTTCGAGCCACACAAGGGCTCTTTGGGAATCTTGACCTCACCAGGTCCCCTCCCTCGCTGTGGGTGCTGGCTGGGGCTTGGGAATCTTGGCCTCACCAGATGCCCTCTCTCGCTGTGGATGCTGGCCGGGGCTTGGTCTTCATCCGCCTGAGACCACAGGGCTTCCCGGCTCACCGCATCGTTAGTCTGCACGTCTAAAGCGTGTCCAGGTGAATGTTCCAAACGCTTAGCTCTGAGCCTGCCGAGTAAGTCTAGGCAGGGGTAAGAAAATAAACCAAATAAGTAAATCGCCAAACACCCTTTTTTGAGTCAATTAATTAATAGAAAATTCACGGAAAATGCCAGTTGTACACATATTATCGTGCAACATAATCTGCTGTAACTCTCTGTGTTGTGGGATGTTTTTGCGTTTAGTCTGTGGGCAAGCCCAGCGTACTCACAAACTGATTATTTCTCCAACGATGAAATGTGATCCCTGTGCTGTCAGAAAGTGATTTAAACACAGACCTCCGGATGGTCGATCAGAAATAAAGCTTGCGATGCTGGTTTATGTCCCTGAGAGCCAACCTTTCTCCAGAATGCAGCCGCGATCAACGTTTGACGTCCGTCTTCAACGACCGCTGTGCGGCGTGTGGTCCAGGGGCCAGTGTGACACTCTGCTCTTCCCCCCAAGCCCCCTGCGCCGGTCGGGGGCACAGGGCTGCCCTCGATAGGGCCGCCAATAGAGCAGAGGTCTGAGGTCAAGTGTTGGAGTCACACATTACCCTGCAACATATTTCCCTTCTTTGCCAAAAAGTTTCATTTGTGAAAATAATTTAAATTGTATAGTATGTTTTTGTTTGAGTATTGGTTTGTAGAAACGCAGAAGTCAGCTCTAAGCCAGAGTCTTCGTTTCTGTAAAAGTGAGAATGTAAAGTCGAACTCCATCGAGAAGCCAGTGTTGAAACGTGTGCACTTGCCTCCTGGACTCACAGTGGGAGCTGTGCCTGGGCCCTGGAGGGCAGGCAGCTGTGGGTGTTTATGGGGGAAAACGAGTCCAGAGAGCCTCGCGGCTGAGTAAGAGGAGGAGAGGCTGCCAGACCCTTTCTTAGCAGGAAGTAACCAAATCGTTACATAGTTTTGGAGGTTCAGTCACCTGGGATTTGCCACTGGGGCCCATGGCTGCCTGGGGACAGAAAGGTAACTGGTGTGTAATACCAGGATGATGTTAACGGTTCATTAGGACATGAAACTTGTTCTAAACTGGAATGCGTTAAAATTACAATAAGTACACCTAAAACTCAAAAAAAAAAAAAGGGTGGAGGGAGACAGAAGCGATTGATTTTATCAAGAATAGTCTAAAGAAGCACAAAGTCTTTGAGATCCCTGAAAATCGCTGAATTCCTTATTCTGGCTAATCTCCTCACTTCTGAGGTCTCACTTCTGACTGCATCGTGATTTTCTTTAAAAAGGCAGGGGAGCCCTGGCTTCTGAAATGGACCTGGGAGGCCCTAAGGCCGCGGGTTAGTGCTGGCCTGCGCTCCCGAGTGGCACGCTTCCGTGCTGCGCCAGGCACCCTGGCCAGCTGCTCCCAAGCAACTCAGTGCTGATGACTAAGTCTTTATCTCCTTTCCAGGTGGGAAGGAGAGAATGAAAACGAAGTGGGCAGATGTAAAGAAACCGGCAAAATTCACGTGACTGTGGACCTCAAGTACTACCGGCCCACTGAAGTGGTAAGACTCTCGGCCGCGTCTCCACTAGCCACACCTGGGAGGCCGTCCCTGGACGCCCCAGCCAGGCTGCCCCGCCCCACACTGGGCAGTCTGCGACCCCAGCGCCTCACTCAAGCCAGAGCCTCGGGAGGCGAATCTGGGGTGCTGTTCCTGTCCCAAGACACACTGCTGTATAAAGGAGAGCTGGGGCAGCTCATACCCGGGGAAGGGCTGGTTTCAGAAATGGAGACTCGGGTCAAAGGTTAGGCCTGCTTGATGGCTGAGCCCTGGAGCCTGCGGGGTGTCCGCGTTCCCAGGGCCCCGTGACCTGCAGGGTCTGGAGGTCCCAGTGCACACGCACCTGCACACAGTCACACACACACACACACTCATGTGCCCTCTCACACTCATGCACACACATGCCTGGATTCACGTGCACTCACACACAGTCGGATGTACTGAGTCACATACGCAGTCACATGTATTCTCACACACACTCATGCACACACACACACGCCTGGATTCACGTGCACTCACACACACATGCCTGGATTCACATGTGCTCACACAATCAGATGTAGGGTCACATACACAGTCACGTGCACTCACATACTCACGTGGACAGATGTGTACAACCACATGCATTCACACTGTCACGCACACACTTATGCACTCGCACACGCGCACGTGCACACCCGCACACACACAAGCCTGAGCCGTACGCGCCTGCACGCCTTCTCAGCCTCAGCTCCAGCGTGGTCCTGGGTGTGACGCGTTTTCTGGCCAGTGCGCTGGCGACCCCTGAGTTTCCAGCTTTCTCTCCTGGATCCGCATCGCATGCTCTGCACACCGTGTTATACGTGTGTAGCAGCTTGTTATGCTCATTTCTTTACACGCTTTTCTCCAAACTGTGAACTCTTTGAGGAAGAATCTTTTCCTATCTCAGGATAATAAACGCGGCATGAGTGCCGGTTGGCGGGTGGGTGGATGGTGCGTGGTCTCTGCGTGTGGGGCTCCTGTCTGGAGAAACAGCCTGGAGGCATCAGGGCGCAGCGTCCCCCTTCCCTCACTGTGTAAGAATTCCTGGCTGGGTGTTGCCATTGAAACGTGGGCCACCTTCACTCTAGGGACGAAACTCAGTGTTTTAAAGGGATGGACCTGGGGTGATGGAAAGCAGCTTCTTGAGAGAGGTGTACAGATGTGGTGGTTCCCGAATGAAATGTGTGTTAACTGTGAGCACATTACCCTAGAACCTGTTCGACCTGTGCTTTGAACCAAATTCCTGTCTGCCGCGCCACTTTCTGAGGTCAGGAAAGCCCCGCCAAGGAAGGTTGAAAGTGAACGTGTCTCTGGTGATCACCCATCAGACGGTCTTGTTTCAGACAAAGGAGAGGCGTCACTTGTCCACAGGGGCGGGACAGCGAGGAGAGGAAGTGTGCAGGGCTGTCAGCCGGGCGGGGCGGCCTCTGCCAGGGGCGAACAATGGTGCGCTGTGCCGGCCAGTGGGTGTGCCGGCAGAGGATGTGCGGCCGGGAGGGGGCCGCGGCCGCCGGCTGACACAGCAGGTGGCCCGCCCTGGAGCCCATGCCCGCCGCCCACCGGCCTAGACGCCGCGGGCTGTCGTATTTCTGGAACCTAACCGGGCAGCCCTGTGTCCCAGCCTGTGGCGCGCGTTGTCATCTCAGAGCGGGAGTGGATGGGGCCCTCCACCCTGGGACACCGTCACCCTGAGCCTTCTTTCCCAAGCCAGGAGGCCGCTACCTGCGACTGTCTGCCACCCTCCCCTGGGGCCGCTGGGCCGTGGTGGGGACACGGCTCTCTCGAGCCGAGGAGCCTGGGGCTCGCGAGTTGGCTTTTGAAGCCCCCGTGGGCCGTCTTTCCGCCGATGCTCTGCGTCAGTCCGTCCTGTTGTTCCCCCGGACGCTCTGCAGGTCTGTTCGCAGAGGGTGTCTGAGCCTGGGGCGCCGCCTGGCGCCGTGGGCTCCTCTCGCCCGTCTGTCGCCCCCGGGCCCCCGTTACTGCTGCAGGAGCCTGTCCCCCCCCCGCCCTGCTCAGGGCTCCGTGGGGCAGTGCAGTGAGGCTCAACTTTTCACCTCATTCCTCAGCACAGCAGCTTTCCCAGAACCCAGCGGCCTGGCAGGCTGAGGCAGAGCTGCCCGGGGCGCTGTGCTCCTCCAGGTGAAAGGGGACCAGACCCAGGGCCATCGGCGTGAGCCTGCACTTGGGTCTGGGCCCTGACCAGCAGCCAGGGGCTCGCTGGGGACCAGGCCTGAGAAGCGCTGGGCGTGGGGGCCGTGGAGCCCCCGGGGCCGGTGGTGGCCTGCCCTCGTCTGTGGTCAGGTCCCTCTTCCGGGGCCATGGGCTCCTCCCTCCTCGGGTTCTAGAAAAGCTCCTTCCCCTGGCCACTTTTGTCCTGTATCTTCAGCACCCAGCACACCCCAGAGCCAACCGCAGGACCAGATCACCTTAGGATCCGGTGCATCCGGAGCGACTGCCAGGGTCAGTGCCAGACAGGAGACCTGGGGGCAGGCTGTAAGGACATGGCAGGCCCCAGAACACCAGCGTCCGCAAGCAAAACTAACGGGAGGCACAGATTTGTGACATTCTGTGAATAAGATTCAGACCAAGGAAGGCTGGTTGCCTGGCAAGCCCAGCACAAGGAGCCCGCCAGTGGTTCTGTACGGAGCAGAACTCCCGGCCGGGGGCCTCTGCCCTGTGGCTCTCACCCCGGCGGGCTCCTTGGCCCCGCTCCTGCTTCGCGTGGAAGTCCTGAACCTGTGTGCCTGAGCTCCGGGTGCTGGCGTCCACTTAGAGCTGAGCGGAGTCCTGCTCTGGGCCTCTTGGGGGACACCCCTGGGCTTCCCCTGAATGTTCACTTGTTTGACTCGGGTGGAGAACTTGATCTGGAAACTGGGCTTCACATTTCCCAGAGGTGGTGGCCCCCTTTTCTGGGTGCACGCCGCGCGGAGCCCTGGTGACGGGCGTCTGTGCCCGGAAAGAAGCAGGGTTGGGTTAAGGCCAGGCAGCCTGAGTTCAGAAACTGTCCATCACAGACGGGTAACCTCGAACCTGTCACTCCTCAGTGCGTCTGTCTGCCTGTCTTTAAAAATGGGGTTAGTAGTCAAACTTCTTTCAAAGAATTGTTGTAGAAGTGATAATCAGTTCCACGAACTGCTCGTTACAACCGTGGTGCCCAGGAGAACTCCCAGCCTGGATGCTGTTAGCGTTCGTTAGTCATTCTTTCAGCAAACATCTGCCAAACTCTGAGCTGGGCCCTAAGAATCAAGCGTGGACGACACACACACCCTGTTGCCACGGGGAGTATAAGTGGGAAGCACGGGTCGGTTACTCAAGCCGACCACCTTTTGAAAGACAGACTGACATCGCTTGTGGATTGTGCATATTAGCTGCTAACAAGTCAGTGACGTGATGCAATCAAGGCTTCCAGCAAACGTTTTACTATGTACTTTGATTTCTTTATCTTGTTTTATTTTGATTTTTACACTTTCTGACCCTGTCTCTGAAAATTCAGTAGCAATTCAGGGATATGGAATTATCATGTAAATATGAGAAAATTAACATTGATTTATTATTTAATTTAAAATAATAACAAAGACATTTTCTTTTTGTCTGAAAATTTTTAACTTGGGAAATTCACAAAGATTGGCTTAAGAAGTATTCATCCCAACGTGGCAATTGTTAATCACACCAAATGGTCTATTCACTTAAAGAAAGAAAAGCTAAGATTTTCTTTTTTTCAGTGAAACAAACAAACCAAAAAATGCCTTTTTTTTTTCTGCAGAGCACTTTAAGAAATGTCATGGGAAAGGCATTCACAGACCAAATTTGAAAGCACCTGTTTTTCATGAAAAAATATATTTAAACTCTACTGATGATGGAGCTGAATTTTCCTCCCTGTCCTGTTGTCTCTAACATGGACTTTTCTTGATGTGATATTTCCAATTTCCAACATCCTCCACTGTGACTGGCTTTTGCTTTCTTTACCTAGATACATTATGTTTATTCCCGTTCTTTATAGATATTAGAAAGAAGTCCTGAGTTAAAATCTAGATCTGGGAAAGCAGTAACTTCAAAGAAGGCAAAGCCAGTTAAAACAACACCTTCCTTCAGCAGAAACATGTGGCCTGTTTCTAATCAAATTACCACACGCTTGTCGAGTTGTCCCCTCTGCAAACTTTTCCTAATATTTTTCTGTAAATGATGTTAAGTTAAATGGCCCATAATTGCTTGTTCTATCTCATAGCCCTGTTTAGAATAATGCAGGGTAACACTTTCCAGACCTCAGGAATCTGATCTGTCATCAGAGGACTTGTATAAATACCAGTTAGACCTTCGCCCAGCACCACCCCGAGCCTCCGCAGGGGTCTTGAAAAGGCCCCTTTTCCCGTGTCTGTGCTCCCGCCCCGGCAGGAAGCCGGACCCTGCCTTCCCCGCGGCTCCGTCTTCCTCAGCCCCCCAGAGGCCCCCCCGTCGCTCTGTCCTGGTCCTCCCACCGCCAGGGCCCTCATCCCCCACCTCCGCCCTCCTGCCCTTTGTAGGGCCGGGGAAGAGGAAGCTGGCCGGGCAGAGGGCGAGCCCCTTCTCTGCCGGGACCAGGAGAGGAGCGGCTGGGCTCCCGGCTCAGCGTCCGCCCTCTCGTAACCCACAGGCACAGTGGCGTGGATGCTGTCAGCAGTGCGTCGCTTCGGACGGAGTTGTTTCTTTGTAATTACTCCCTCACCTTCTCACCACTCGTGTTTATAGTTTATAAGGAGTTTATGTCTCGCAACCACTGTTGACGTCCTTAAGCCCCTCCCGGGCTCCGCCCTCCCGGGCTCCGCCCTCCCGGGCTCCGCCCTCCCGGGCTCCGCCCTCCCGGGCTCCGCCCTCCCGGGCTCCGCCCTCCCGGGCTCCGCCCTCCCGGGCGCTTTGTGTCTCCCCTTAACCGCCTGCCCCTCTGCCCCTCTCCTTCCGGGACAGACCCACGAGGGCCGGGCACCTCACTGTCTGCAATCGAGTCTCAGCTGAATCCACGGCCTGGCCTCCGTGCAGGACCCCCGGGCAGGCAACACTCCTTAAGCCTGAGCTCCTCCCTGGCTGCCCACCCCTCAAGAGTGCTCGTATCTAATGAAATGGTAGTTGCGTCCCGACTACAGTGCTCCCAACTTCCTCCTGTTGCTCCTTGAAGGATTCACGGTTATACCTGGATCAGAATGGTGCCATTCAGCTTTAGGGGAAGAAGGTACAAATTTTAGAGAAGCCCCTATTTGTGCAACAAATGGTGCCCCCTGCATTAGGAATGCTGGTCTGCGCGTTTCCTGATGCACGACAGGTTTCCCAGGTAAGCCAGGCGCGTTCCACCTCCTAAACCTGGTGTAAGAGCACCTGACTAAGGAACAGGTCAGCACCCAGCCGCCGATGGGCTCTGCAGCATTTAGGGTTCGTTACAGGGACCCCTAGTGCACTCACCACATCCACACCTTCCGCTTCTCAGAAGGCGTACCAGCGCGTATAGAGTAGACTGTCTATCTGACTGAGGCCTTAGAGGTTTAATCCTGAAGCAGCGTTCACTGGATTCCTGCAGTGAAAGCGAATCCTCGCAGCCCATGAAAAATGCACAGGCAGATGGAGCGGGGTCCTCGGCCGCAGACGCAGGGACAGCGTGGAAGCTGTGGGCCAGGCCGGGGCAGGCCAGCGAGGCACGCGCTGGACCCGGAGGGGGCGGCCGGACAGCGGCACGTGCCAGAACGTTGTAAACAGAGATGGCGGGGCCAGGGCAAGTGGGACAGTGCCGCAGGGCAGGCAGCACGTAAGGGCCTGCGGTGCAGGAGAGGGCCTGTCACCCCATCGGGATCCCTGAGGACCCAGGCACTCTGTGCATGGGGCAGTGCAGGGCACTGACCTCTGGCACGGTTTCGGAGCCTCAAGCTGGCGCTGGGCCTGAGGGCCTGCTGTGGAGGGGGCTTGGGGCCTGATGTGCACAAGGAGCATTGAGGGGCATTTAGGGGAGGGGGTCGTGAGTAGGAGTTGCTCCCCCGCAGGCAGGCATCTGTGGGTACAGGAGGTCAGTCTTAGAAACCCAGCTGAGGAAGCATTTATGTCCAAGGTCTAGGAGGCCAGACTCTTCAGAGGGATAAAGGGCTGAGGCCAAAGAGCTGACGTGAGCTGGCAGGTGGTGCCCGCCCCCAGTCCAGGCAGACTGAATTTCAGGGGTGAGCAGAGACCTACTTTCAAACTGATGTGCCCACCAGGCGGGATGCAGAGCGTTTAGTTCCTGAGGATGAAAGGCTTGTCTAAGTATAAGGTGCTTTGCACCGCGCGTTATCGCTTTTATTGCTGTCATCGTGGTTAATTATCACCGTCAGCATCGTCGTGTTCGTCCGTGGAACCATTAGTTATCAGAGGCCATCTCAAAGGCTGCTTTGAGCCATCGGCTCCTGAGGTTTCCTGTAGTGTGTGCCTGGTTCTGTTGCCTGATGGCTTTGGGCAGAAACGGTCACACGCTCCTTCACTGCTGGCACTGATTCTGAACTGATGGTTCTGGGGAAAGATAAGGAGTTGAGTTTCTCCTCTGTTTCTGCTCTTCTCTGTGCCAAGCCCTGGGGCCCAGCGTGTTCCAGGGCCACCCCGGGAACTGCAGCCTTGACGGCGGGCTGGCAGTCAGCTACCACGGGAGATGCTGAGTGGCTGTCCATCACCTTCCCGTCAACCACCCCACCCGCTCCCGCAGAAACCTGTCTCTGCGCACATCCTCGAGCACGTCACCACTTCCCACCTGGACTCTGCATGGGCTCCTGTGCTACCGCAGCAGACCAGACACTACACACGCCTGTTCCCCTGTGGGTCCGTACTCGGGAGCCTGAATGAGTTTCAGGAACTAAGATCACTGCGCTGACAGAGCTGTGCTCCTCCAGAGGCTTAAGGGTCTGGTTGTTCTTCAGTTCACTTCAATCGCTCAATCGTGTCCGACTCTTTGCGACCCCATGAATGGCAGCGCGCCAGGCCTCCCTGTTCATCACCATCTCTCAGAGTTCACTCAGAGTCACGTCCACTGAGTCCGTGATGCCATCCAGCCATCTCATCCTCGGTCGTCCCCTTCTCCTTCTGCCCCCAATCCTTCCCAGCATCAGTCTTTTCCAATGAGTCAGCTCTTCACACGAGGTGGCCAAAGTACTGGAGTTTCAGCTTTAGTATCATTCCTTCCAAAGTAATCCCAGGGTTGGTCTCCTTCAGAATGGACTGGTTGGATCTCCTTGCAGTCCAAGGGACTCTCAAGAGTCTTTTCCAACACCACAGTTCAGAAGCATCAATTCTTCGGCACTCAGCCTTCACAGTTCAACTCTCACATCCATACATGACCACTGGAAAAACCATAGCCTTGACTAGACGGACCTTAGT
>SJYC01115175.1:39-17934 GCA_006408675.1 Madoqua kirkii | reverse complement strand
GTTAGGGGAGGAGAGGGCGAGGCGTGAGGGGAGGAGAGGGCGAGGCGTGAGGGGAGGAGGGCAAGGCGTGAGGGGAGGAGGGCGAGGCGCTGCCCGCTGCACAGTACTCGCTCTGGGGTCTGGGAGGGCCCCGGGCACCAGCGTCTCCATGTGGGAGGAAGTGGACACCTCTGGGCCTCTTCTTAAAGCCACAGTCGCCCCACTGCTCTTGGCCCCCGCCTGCTGTCCCTCAGAAACACCAAACGTGCATGCTGGCCTCAGCCACGGTGGCCCTCATCTGTGTTCATGGTGTTTTCAAGGGTGTGCAGTATTAAATTTTCAACTGGCAGCTAACTAGAATCTTCCATTTCTTCTTTCTCCTCAAAGTAATTTACAATGTGTTTTTCAAACAGCAGAAAACGCTGTGACCCAGCAACAGTTCAACATGATCAACTCAGTATTTTCTTCCAATAGAACAACCATCCCCGTGGAAAAGAAATGCAAACAAGCAACATGGCTGTCTGGGGAGGCCTTACAAATAGCTGTGAAAAGAAGAGAAGTGAAAAGCAAAGGAGAAAAGGAAAGATAAAAGCATCTGAATGCAGACTTCCAAAGAATAGCAAGAAGAGATGAGAGCCTTCTTCAGCGATCAATGCAAAGAAATAGAGGAAAAGAACAGAATGGGAAAGACTAGAGATCTCTTCAAGAAAATGAGAGATACCAAGGGAACATTTCATGCAAAGATGGGCTCGATAAAGGACAGAAATGGTCTGGACCTAACAGAAGGTATTAAGAAGAAGTGGCAAGAAAACACGAAAGAACTGTACAAAAAAGATCTTCACGACCCAGATAATCATGATGATATGATCACTAATCTAGAGCCAGACATCTTGGAATGTGAAGTCAAGTGGGTCTTAGAAAGCATCACTATGAATAAAGCTAGTGGAGGTGATAGAATTCCAGTGGAGCTGTTTCAAATCCTGAAAGATGATGCTGTGAAAGTGCTGTACACACTCAGTATGCAAGCAAATGTGGAAAACTCAGCAGTGGCCACAGGACTGGAAAAGGTCAGTTTTCATTCCAATTCCAAAGAAAGGCAATGCCAAAGAATGCTCAAACTACCGCACAATTGCACTCATCTCACATGCTAGTAAAGTAATGCTCAAAATTCTCCAAGCCAGGCTTCAGCAATACATAAACCGTGAACTCCCTGATGTTCAAGCTGCTTTTAGAAAAGGCAGAGGAACCAGAGATCAAATTGCCAACATCCGCTGGATCATGGAAAAAGCAAGAGAGTTCCAGAAAAACATCAGTTTCTGCTTTATTGACTATGCCAAAGCCTTTGACTGTGTGGATCACAATAAACTGTGGAAAATTCTGAAAGAGATGGGAATACCAGACCACCTAACCTGCCTCTTGAGAAATCTGTACACAGACCAGAAAGCAACAGTTAGAACTGGACATGGAACAACAGACTGGTTCCAAATAGGAAAAGGAGTGTGTCAGGGCTGTATATTGTCACCCTGCTTATTTAACTTATATGCAGAGTACATCATGAGAAACACTGGACTGGAAGAAACACAAGCTGGAATCAAGATTGCCAGGAGAAATATCAATAACCTCAGATATGCAGATGATACCACCCTTCTGGCAGAAAGTGAAGAGGAGCTAAAAGCCTCTTGATGAAAGTGAAAGAGGAAAGCGAGAAAGTTGGCTTAAAGCTCAACATTCAGAAAATGAAGATCATGGCATCCGGTCCCATCACTTCATGGGAAATAGATGGAGAAACAGTGGAAACAGTGTCAGCCTTTATTTTTGGGGCTCCAAAATCACTGCAGATGGTAACTGCAGCCATGAAATTAGAAGACGCTTACTCCTTGGAAGAAAAGTTATGACCAACCTAGATAGCATATTCAAAAGCAGAGAGATTACTTTGCCGACTAAGGTCCGTCTAGTCAAGGCTATGGTTTTTCCTGTGGTCATGTATGGATGTGAGAGTTGGACTGTGAAGAAGGCTGAGCATTGAAGAATTGATGCTTTTGAATTGTGGTGCTGGAGAAGACTCTTGAGATTCCCTTGGACTGCAAGGAGATCCAACCAGTCCATCCTAAAGGAGATCAGCCCTGGGTGTTCTTTGGAAGGAATGAAACTCCAGTACTTTGGCCACCTCGTGCAAAGAGCTGACTCACTGGAAAAGACTGTGATGCTGGGAAGGATTGGGAGCAGGAGGAGAAGGGGATGACAGAGGGTGAGATGGCTGGATGGCATCATGGACTTGATGGACGTGAGTTAGAGTGAACTGCGGGAGATGGTGATGGACAGGGAGGCCTGGCCCGCTGTGATTCATGGGGTTGCAAAGAGTCAGACACGACTGAGCGACCGAACTGAACTGAGTGTTTGTAACAATATAGAAATACCACCTCACAAGAGGAACTTCACAATGGATGACATCCAACCGAAAATCACCAGTTTGCAAAGAAGCAGGACAATATGTCCCCAGTGAAGAGAAGAATCCACCAAAAGCAACGCAGACGTGACCCAGACGTTGGTACCCGTGGCAGGGGTGTTAGCCGCTGAGCTCGTGTGAAGGCCTGCTCCACAGGCCGAGAAGCTCAAGGGAGGATGTGGAGGAGACAGGTGGGCTTGCAGAGATGAACCCGCACGGCTGACGTGAAAGTCAGGTCAGATGGAATTAAGGGGCAGCTGCTCGACAGAGGAGGAGCCCAGTGCCCTTGGAGACCATCCGAGATTAAACACAGAAAGAATTTTCCAGGAAACAAACACTATCAGCTCTCCGGGACAGCTTTAAGTGCCCAGATGTGCTAGTAGCCGGGGTCGCAGTGAAGAGAGGAGAACTAAATAAACACATGAAGAAATACCACGTTTTTTTCAAATTTCATGAAAATGCTAAGCACACAGATGTAAAAAGCTCCACAAACCTCAAGCATAAGAAATAGGGGAAAGCAGCCCAGAAGGTCTAACAATCGAAGCAGAAGCAGGGGACAGCGAGGACGCCCCCCAGGGCTTGTGAGGGGCGGAGCAAAGGAGGGGTCCCGCACTGGGCCGCGGGCTGCAGGGCGTGGTCAGAGCGAAGCCCCCGAGCGGGCTCCCCCCTGCCCCGCAGACGCTCCAGGAGGTGTGCACCAAGGCTCGGGGAGCACGCGTCACGGTGCCGCCTGTAGCAGAAACGCCTGTGTGTGCAAGCCTGTGTGTGCGCGAGTGTGTGTGGCCAGCCTGTGTGTGCGAGCCTGTGTGTGCACGAGCATGTGTGTGTGCGAGCCTGTGTGTGTGCGAGCCTGTGTGTGTGCGCGAGTGTGTGTGTGCCAGCCTGTGTGTGCGAGCGTGCAGCTGAAGCCGTCTGCTTACGGGTCTTGTGTGGTCAGCTCCTGGCTTGGCCTTCCTCCTGCTCTCTGTGCAGATGGAAACGCTGAGTTTCATTCATCAGGCCCGGTCGAGTCCACCTGATGGAAGATTCTGTCTCTAGTTTAAGTGTGTTTGTTTTCAGGGGGCAGTTAGGGAGTGCCCGTTGGCCGGACCCTGGGCGGACAGATGCCGTGCTCGGGCAGCCTGTGGGCAGCGGGGAGGCTCTGGGGACAGAAGAGCACCTGGAAAGGGATGGGGCTGCCTGTGCGAGCAACGGGCCGGGCGCGGGACGTGCTGCTCACCGCCCGGGTTGCCAGCAGCGCGCTCCCCTTCTCTCCCGACTCCCGGCCGGTCGGTCGTCTCCGATGCAAGCGGGACGGTAGTTTCTGAGTTCCCCCTTCGGCTCCGCTCCACCGGCCACGACTCAGGGGGTCGCGTCCTGACTGCTCCACTGCAGGGTGACCCGTCATGAGACGCTTCATTCAGAGAGAAGTCGCCGTATAATCGCCAGTGGGAGCTTTTGAGGGCTCATCGCAGTCCTTTCGGAGGCCTGCCCTTAGGTGATTTTGTGGGCTGGCTCGCTCAGGTGTGCGGCCTTTGGGCGCGGGGCACAAGCCAGGGAAGAGGAACGGGGTGGGGGCACCCCGTGTGTGCAGCCCTCCCAGCCCCGGGGCCCATGGGCGCCCGTCAGCCCTTCCTCTTGTCTCCCAGCAGCTCCGGACGGGGCCTGGGGTGGGCAGGGACCTGGCATGGATGGGGATCATAGCTGGATGGAGGTCTGGCTGGACGGCTCAGGCTGTACTGGCCCCTGGAGCTGATGAGGGCACAGGAGGCTCATTGCAGAGCCGAATGTCTCCATAGCCCTCAGAGCTGTTAGAAGGAAGCCGGCTCACAGACACAGCCGCGGCAGCACAGGGCCCCGGCGTCCTCCGCAGAGCATGGCCCCGGTGTCCTCCGCAGCGCAGGGCCCCCCAACCGGCGTCCGCCACAGGTGGTCTCCAGCGTGGTGCCGGTGTGTCAGGGTCCTTCTCTGGCGTCCCATCCTGTGTCCACATGGGGAGCTGATCATCTTGATAAGTTCGCGCTCCTGGAGTAGATCCCTGGAGTTGGAGAAAGCACCGCCCCGCGTGCGCCTCCGAAGCGAGGCTGCCCACCTGGCTTGCACAGGGTGGCTGTTTTCGCTGAAGCCCCTCCCCGCCTCACGCCCGCGTCTCTTCCCACTGGCCAAGGCCTTCTGTGCTCCTTTCTTTGGGAGCTGACCTGGATCCAGCTCGCCGCCGCCCCCCCTCCCAGAGCCCGAGCCCCTGCTGGGCCCGCAGCTTCCCCAGGTGTGCACTCCTGCCCCCACTGCCTCTCCAGACAACGCCAGGGCCACACTGGACCGGAAGTGAGCAGCCGGCTCTGTCCCCACGTCCCCAGCTGCTCAGAAGGTGCCTCCAGGTGCCCATGGCCTGCCCCTCCCTGAGTGAGGCCCCTGCCCCACGCCCGCCGCCTCCTGACCCTTCAGGCCTCCCTGGGGTACGCGGGCCAGGCCCCGGGGAGCCCGAGGGCAGGGCCAGCTCCTTCCTGCCCTGCGGCTCTGTATCTGTCCCCGGAGCCCCGAGCAGCAGCAGCGCCCCGGCAGCTCACCACCACCACCCCCCACCAACCGCCTCTGCGGCCTCAGCGCCAGCCAGATCCTGCCGCCCTGGCCTGGCTGCCGCGGGCCGGCCCTGCTCGCTGTGGAAAGGCAGGGCTGCGGGGCAGCGCCGGGTCTGGGCTGGGATTCCAGCCGTGGACCTGGGGCCAGATCCAGACCTGGGGCCGGGCCGGCCCTCCTCGCAGTAGTGTGTTTCCCAGGCCTCCCAGCCCTGACCTCAGTTGTCCGGAGAAGCGGGAGACCGTGTCTGCCTCTCCCTGCCCTCCTGACCCCGCGGAGCCGCAGACCACGTGGAGATCCACTGAGCGCTGTGGTTCTTCATCGCGGGAGGGACCACATCCGCCAGCAGGCGGGAGGGCGCTGGTGCGGGGAGGGCTTCACAGACAACCGTTTCCTCTCATCTTTGAAGTAATCACAGCCACGACTTTGCCTGAAACTAGGGCTGGACTGGAACCCCACCAAGTTCCGTTTCTACCGCGATTCCAAACATGTCTCTCTTCCTTAAAGTCGTACTCTTTGGGGGAGGAAATGAAATTTTGTAGAATTTCAACAGGTGGCGCTGCTAGTAGCTATTATCTGACTATAAAAAATAAAATTCAGCTTTCCTACCTTAAAAAAATAATCTCACTAAAAAATTGCTATTGTGTCCCCAGACGATAGATTAATTTGTTTAGTCCTTTATGTTACTGAACGCCAGGGTAGTGACTGGTTTTACCCCTTCTGGGCACTGAAGCCGGCCCCTGAGGTGCCTCTGTTCATCTCACCCAGGCTGAGCCGGCGCTGCGCAGACAGCAGCCCGAGGCGCTTCTCTGAGGGGCAGAGGGAAGGCCGTGTGCACAGCAGAGCAGCCAGCCTGGCTTTTGATGTAAACACAGACAAACTGGGGTCTGTCTGCCCGGATGCTCCACAGGGATGGAAATACCACATCCTCCGCAACCACACTCTCAGGAGGAAGCCACTGGCTGGGCAGAGGGCGTGGAGAGAGACGCGGGCCTGCTAGGGTCTCGGGAGGAGGAGAGGGACGCGGGCCTGCTGGGGTCTCGGGAGAGGAGGCTACCGGAGGACAGGGCCCGGCTCGCGGCTTCCTGCCCTGGACGACGGGCCCCTCTGGCCTCGGCACAGCCATCTCCTCGCCCTGCAGCCGTGCCCTGGCCGCTGGGTGCGGCCTTCCTGATTGCACACTCCAGTGCAGATTGCAAATGTTTGGCAGGAGTCCTCCTTCTGTGGGAACCAGACAAGTCATAACACCCACTGGACGCCCCACACGGCCGTGCAGGAAAGAGCGGCGTCATTCGGGTTTCGGAGTGCGGAGCCTGAGGTCGTGGGGCTCTGCTTCCCCTGGAGCCGAGGCTCTGGGGAGAGAGTGGCGGCCCCCGCCCGGCCCCCTCCACCGGCCCAGGTGCCCAGCCACCACCAGCACTCTGTCCCGGAGCCCAGCTTGTGCATGCCTTGTGGCGCCATCACCCAGAGCAGGATGCAGGGTTGGGCCTCGGGCGTGTTCAGGAGCAGGCGGCCGGGGGCGAGGCTGCAAAGCTGACCCTCAGGAAGCCCCACGTGTTGGGTGAAGCGGCCACACGCCTCCCTTGACTTCCAGGCCCTTGATTCCTGTCCATCTGCTCCATCATGTCTGCCTGTGCCACAAGAAAGCGGGGAGACCCCCATGGAGAGGAGAGTGGCCGGGAGGGAGCCTGCCACCCAGGGGGGACGCGAGCCAGTCCTCTGCGCACGAAGACAGGCGAGGGGCATGGCGTCAGCGGCCTTCTCACTGCTTTCTAGAGTTAAACAGGGTGCTTTTTAACCTTATCACTAGACTCACGTGGCAAACCAAGACGGGTGCCATCTACATCCAGCTGGCCATGGAGCCGCACAAGGCTAAGTGGGTAGGCAGAGTCCACTCCAGCCTCGCGGCCCAGCGCCCACGGGCCCAGCCTCGGCCCTCGCGGCCCAGCGCCCACAGGTCCGGCCTCGGCCCAGGAGCCACAGGGCCGCGCGGTGCTGCAAGGCCAGCGGAGGCGCACTGGGCACCCCAACCTCACTTCCGAGGGCCTCGCTGCCTTTGTTCTTGGGGCAGGGGGATGGAGGCGAACAGTCAAAGAACAGGAGGGCGGGCGTGTGTCAGAGGAAGCGGGTACGCTGTGCTCAGGCCTGAGGTCTGCACTGGCGGCAGGAGCGTGGCATGACGGGGCTGTGGCTCCAGGAGACCGGACTCGAGCGGGGGTGTCACAGCCTCCTGGGGCCAGCTCCACGGCCTGCTGCCCCAGGTTAGTGAGACGGACCAGTCGCTCCCGTGAGTTTTGGCGACCCTTGGGTGTGTGCCACCAGAAAGACGCAAAGTGCATCTGCCGCCCTGGGGGGCTTTTGCGGCCCCTCTGCGGGTCCCTCGCCCATTTTGGCCACATTAGGCATTGTTCTGACCATCACCGAAAGCCCTGGAGCTTGCCTGTGGCACCCGCAGGAGATGAGAGCCAGGCCCCATCTGCCCAGGGTCTGTCCCTGTGCCCGCCCCACGGGCCCAGCACAGCCGGCGGCTTCCTCTGGGGCGGGCGGGGTGCTGCCTGTGTGGACTTCACGCTGAGGTCTGTGTGGGCTCCAGTGCGTGTCTGTTGGGCAGACGCCTGTGGGGGCCTCACAAGGGGCAGATAGACACCCGAGAGGGGCTCACGAGGGGCAGGCGGGCGCCCGGGAGGGGCTCACAAGGGGCAGATAGACACCCGAGAGGGGCTCACGAGGGGCAGGCAGCCACCCGGGAGGGGCTCAAAAGGGGCAGATAGACACCCGAGAGGGGCTCAGGAGGGGCAGGCGGGCGTCCGGGAGGGGCTCACGAGGGCAGTGCGTTTCTCGGACCCCACCGCGCTGTTGCCGCAGGTCACCACGTGCCCCGAGACGCCTGCCCAGCGGGGTGCTCGAGGGTTCCCGCGGCCCCGCTTCTGTGCGGTCATGCGTTATTTCAGTCCCTCCTCGACGACACCGTAAGTCGAGCGTCATGGGTCCTATTTTCATTTTACACACAAGGACACTGAGGCGTGGCAAGACCACGTGACTTGTGCGGGCGCGTGCTGAGAGCTGGCGGCTCCTCTTATGCTACCCCGGGTCTGGTGAGGCTTCTGTAAAGTGAGCTGATGTCGAAGCTGGAAATGCCCGCGCGGCTCATCTGAGGGTTTAGGACGAGCCATGTTTGAGAAGCCCAGAGCCTCTGGCTTCTCTTCGTGGGCTGTGCATAGGAAGCGGGATCAAGAGGATTACAGGAGCCTTTCACTTGTGTGAAAACCCATTCAGGGCAAGCCGGGTGAGGTGGGGACGGTGCTCGTGCTGAAGCCTCGACTCTGCAAATCCCGCGATGGCGACATCTTTATGTGCCTGCTGCGCCTCCTTGGGGCAGGGGGCAGCCTCGCTGGACCCTGACTCAGTGCTGGTGTTCTCCTACATGGATGACATCACAGAGCGCACAGAGGTTATTCTGGACGAGCCGCCTGCTTCCCTTTTCTTTGTTCTGCCTTAGAGTGAGCTAGAGAGCAAATGAGTGAATCTTGTCACATTTCTCGCAACTGCACGTCTCAGGCGGGTGCACTGTCGGTGTTTATACAGCATGGTGGTTTCAGAAAAGAACGTCTCCTAAGCCCAGAAGGCAGCAGTGGTGGAGGCTGAGTCCTTGCAGGTGAGCGTCCGGAATGTGAGCTGCTCTCTGAGTCCAAGTCCACTGCCCTCCTGTTCATGGCAGGAGAAGGCTCTTCCATGGGACTGTGCCCCATGGGTGTCTGAAAGTCAGGTTCACGTTCGCCACTCACCTTCCAGCCCATTACTGAGGCAGCCAGAGACCTGGAAGGCAGGTGGGCGTGAGTCCGCAGCCCCTGGGGCCCTGCCCCAGCCCCTGCTCCACTCTCTCCGCAGACCCACGGCCTCCGTCCCACATGAGGATGCCACACGTCCAGGCCGTATCTCCCGGCCCCGACAGGCCCTGCGTGCTGCGGCTCAGGCAACAGCAGGCCGAGGGCTTGTCCAGCAGCACGACAGGCCCTGCGGTGCGCCGCTGCGTGCACCCTCAAGCAGAAGCCTTGTCACACGGCGGCAAGTGCCGGCCCGTCCTGGGGCAGCACGCGGCCGCGCGGCGGGCGCACACACATTCCTGCCATTGTTCTCCTTAGAGTGAGCTAGAGAGCAAATGAGTGAATCTTGTCACATTTCTCGCAACTGCACGTCTCAGGCGGGTGCACTGTCGGTGTTTATACAGCATGGTGGTTTCAGAAAAGAACGTCTCCTAAGCCCAGAAGGCAGCAGTGGTGGAGGCTGAGTCCTTGCAGGTGAGCGTCCGGAATGTGAGCTGCTCTCTGAGTCCAAGTCCACTGCCCTCCTGTTCATGGCAGGAGAAGGCTCTTCCATGGGACTGTGCCCCATGGGTGTCTGAAAGTCAGGTTCACGTTCGCCACTCACCTTCCAGCCCATTACTGAGGCAGCCAGAGACCTGGAAGGCAGGTGGGCGTGAGTCCGCAGCCCCTGGGGCCCTGCCCCAGCCCCTGCTCCACTCTCTCCGCAGACCCACGGCCTCCGTCCCACATGAGGATGCCACACGTCCAGGCCGTATCTCCCGGCCCCGACAGGCCCTGCGTGCTGCGGCTCAGGCAACAGCAGGCCGAGGGCTTGTCCAGCAGCACGACAGGCCCTGCGGTGCGCCGCTGCGTGCACCCTCAAGCAGAAGCCTTGTCACACGGCGGCAAGTGCCGGCCCGTCCTGGGGCAGCACGCGGCCGCGCGGCGGGCGCACACACATTCCTGCCATGCTGACACACGCCCTGTGTCCATCATCTCCCCAGGGTGTGAGAGAGAGGGTGTCTGTGTGTGTCTCTGTGTGTGCAGCTGAGTATCAGTGTGTGTGAGAGACGGTGTCTGTGTGTGTGCATGTGAGTATCATGGTGTGAGAGAGAGGGTGTCTGTGTGTGTCTGTGTGTATACAGGTGAGAGAGGGTGTCTGTGTGCATGTATGTGCATGTGCATGTCTGCATGTGTGTGTGTGTATAGGTATCAGTGTGTGTGAGAGAGGGTGTCTGTGTGCGCATGTGTGTACATATGCATGTGTATGTATGTGTGTGTGCAGGTATCAGTGTGTGTGAGAGAGTGTATGCGTGTGTGTGTACATGTGCGTGTCTGTGTGTGTCTGTGTCTGTCAGGTGAGTATCAGGGTGTTTCTGTGTGCATGTGTGTGCATGTGTCTGTGTGTGCACTTGGATGTTTTTGCGTGTGTGTCTGTGTGCGTGTGACTATATGTGCGTGTGTGTGCATGTGTGTCTGTGCATGTGACTGTGAATGTGTGTGTGTGAGCATGTGCATGTGTGTCTGTGCATGTGACTGTGAATGTGTGTGTGTGTGAGCGTGTGCATGTGTGTCTGTGTGCATGTGACTTTGTGTGTACATATGTGAGTGTGAGTATGTGTGTACGTGTCTTTTGCTTCTCTGCTTTCTGACCCCTACCCCAAGGAAGCAGTCCTGAGCGTGAACCGCCAGGCAGAACAAACCAGGTGTCAAATGGTCTCCGTGCACGTGGGGGCCTTTCTTCAGGAAGCCTCTCCCCAGTAGCTGCCTGAGGAGCAGCCTTCCAGGAGGCTTGTACAGGGCTGGCTTGTGTGGGTGTCAGCGTGAGGAGCGTGCCGGGCGCCCCCGGCAGGTGTCCGTTCAGCAGGGGAGGGTCGGGGCCGGAGCTCCCTGGGGGAGCCCAGCGTGGAGACTGTCCACTGCTCCTCATGGCTCCATGTGGCCCCTGAAGTTCCCTTGCCTTGGACGTGACGACCTCAGCGGCCTTACTGAGGTGACACCCTGTCCCGGCTTGGCTCCCAAGGCAGGACACGGAGCCGCAGTCAGAATCAGAGCTGGAGTCTGACGACCTTGGGCTGTGCGCACTCGGAAGACAGAGAGTCAAGAGGACAGGACTCGTGGCCTGTCACTGACCTCAGGCCCTCAATACCTGCAGCCGAGACCCCGGACGTTTCAGTCCTGAGGGGCCAGGCCCCTGTGTGGCCGACACCGCTCACCTCCTGGTCCCGATGCAGCTGGCCTCCCAGCCTCACTGCTTCTCTCTGGGGGCTTCAGGAAGAAGTCGGGGTGGCAGAGGGCCCACGGTCCAGGAACGCACGTTGGCACAGAGAACTGCATCCCGAGCAGAGGCCACACTGGACCTGGCGCCCATGCCCGAGCCCGGGCAGCCGCTGCTCTGAGGGCACTGGGGATCGTAGGCGGGAGGGCCTCTGCCCCGCAAGCAGCTACAGAGGCCATCTGCAGAGAGAGCCTGGACCCGTCCACAGCCCTGGCCTCCGCCTGCAGCCACAGGCGGGACGAAAGCAGTGGCCAGTCCCGCAGGTGTCTGTGCGTTGCGATGGCCTGTCCACACCACACGCCCAGGAACAGTGGATCCCATCATCAGCCTCCCATTTTGTTTTCTTTCCCTTCTTTCCCCCTCGTCTCTAGGAGACCAGTCAATTGCTCAAAGGTGATGTATAGAGGAGAGTCTGCGAGCATTTTCTTTGGCACCGTCTCAGCCCCTTCGTGGTCTGGCTAACAATAAGGCTGAAATTTGTTTGTAGTGATGGTTCCAGTTGGACTGGAATCCCTTTGAAGTTCCTACAGTTTGCTGTTGTGAGAGCTCAAGATGTTATTTGACTGCAATAAAACATTCTGTACATTATCAAAATAGGGGACACACTGAACACGGCAACAGGCAGCGGCCAGCCCCACCCTGGGAGGCGCTCTGCCCGGGCCCCGCAGCACGGGTACAGGAGGGTTCACCCACAGGGCCCGTCGTTACCGCGGGGGCCGGTCACGGGCCGGAAACTCACCCTGTTGAGCTCGCATCGGCCAGGATGGGGAGGACAGAGCAAAGGTGCGCAGGCCATTGACCGCGCCGCGGGCAGCCCCACCTGGCTGGGTGGCCGCCGGGACCCAGGGCAGTTGTCACGGCTCAGCCTCTCAGCTCTTGCGTCAGCTGACCTAAATTATTCTGTGCCATAGTCACCCTAAGTAAATATAGTCCTTGTCCTGGGCTCTATTTATACTCTGAAGCTCTTTCCCAACCACCCGGGACTGGGAACAGCTCACTGGCCTCAGTGAGGAGGGGGTCCCGGGCTCCTTCCCACCGGTGGGTTTGGGACCCTCGTGCACAGGGGCCTTCGCTCAGGGGCTGCTCCTCCAGGACACACGTGTCCGGCGTCAGGGCAGAGCGGAGTGTCTGTGCACAGAGCGTGAGCAGGCGTGCATGCACGCACGCCCTGGGGACCGCCATGCACGTCCTGGGGGCCGTCATGCACGCCCTGGGGGCCGTGTGCCTCTGCTGGAAGCTGCGTGTCTCAGGTGGTTTGGTGAACGGCTCCCGCTCAGGCCCCCATGTTCCAGGTGTTAGGAAGTGCTGTGATGGACGCTTGCTTTAAACAGAGAGAAGCCCGTGATGTGCTCACTGGACCGCTCTCTGGGCACTGTTCCCTTGCTTGTGTGGGTGAAGATACTGTAAGTGATTTTTATGATAGTTAAATAACCAAAAGAAATGCCTGAAAATGTATTTTGGCACAGGGGAATCCCTCCTTACAGGAATGTATAAATATGTCATGTGGGACAATAATTAGAAAATCTGTTTAAATCTTCTCACTTCTGACTGAGTCCTTAGTTAAAATGTCCTGCCTGCCCCTGCCTTTCTGTGGTGCCTTCCCGTGTCTGGTCTGAGCTGTGTCCAGTTGGGGAGGAGAATAAATAAAATTCTGCTTAACTCACTTCCAGTTTCCACGCCGACAAGTGTCCTAACAAGAAGGAAATAAGCTGCACCAGCTGAAAGCCCGGAGCTGTTCTTAGCTCCATCAGGACGCTGAGGTCACAGGACACAATGGTGCCCCCACGCTGGGGAGAGGCCTGAATGCAGAGCTGACCAGGAGGGACCCTTCCACGGGCCAGCCTCACACGGGCAAAGGGTGACTGGCTGGGTGCCGGAGGCCGTGAGAGGTGGGGCCTCAGGACGCAGCATTTGGGGCCCAGATGCCCGTGAGGGCCCTACTGCGCTCAGGATGGAAGAGGAGGGGCTGGCCTCATGACTCTGGGGGGCCGGGGACAGAGAGGGAGAGCCACCCGTTTCCAAGGTGCCCAGAGCCTCAGGCCCCTTCCCTCCAGGGAAGCTGACTGATGTGGGGCAAGGAAGCACCTGCCTCAGCCCCGAGAGCCCTCTGGTCTCCTGCAGCTGGAGAGGAAAGCAAAGGCTGCCGGTGAAGGGCACAGCAAGGGACACAGAGTGAGCGCCAAGCCTTGGACTGCACCAGCTCTTCCTGCACCATGCCAGCGGGCCCTGAGTGATGCCACGGGGCCATAGCTGGAGAGACCGCGAGGCTCAGTCCCTGCTTACAGAGGAGTCGCCAGGGAAACCCAAAGACAGCCTCCTGGACGCCGAGGAGGCCGCGGCCTCGGACGCCAGCAGCTGCGCCAGATAAGAAGCACAGCCTAACGGCGAGGCAGGCCCACCGGGCCTCACGCTGAAGGCCCGCGCACCTTAGTTCCTTCTGTCCAACACATCGTGTCCAGATTTCAGCTACAGGACATGCTGAAATGTGGAAAGCATAGGCTGAAGAGGCGAAGCAAGCATCAGAGCCACTCTCAGACATGAAGGAGGTTTGGGGTCACCAGACTTTGGGTTAAAATAGCCACGACTGGCATTCTGAGGTCTGTAGTGGACAGAGTGGGCCCCACACGGGCACAGATGGGCAACACAAGGAGGCAGGTGGGCATCTAAGGAGCAGCCGAAGGAGGCGCCAGCGATCAGGCTCGGCGACACAGTGAGGCGCACCTCTGACGGGCTCACGGGCAGACCCTCAGGGCCAAGGCAGGAATCAGCAAGCCTGAAGACACGCCAGCACAAAGTTCCACAGCTGAAAAGGCCAAGAAGGAAGAAAGGAGAAAGGAACCGAGTGTCTGAGGTTGTGGGTCAGTCACAGAAGGCGCGGCCCGCATGTCAGGGGAATACCAGGGTGAGAAGGAAGAGAGAGAAGAATAGAAGAAATATTTAAAGTGAGAATGGCTGAGAAGTTCCCACAGTTAATGACAGACAGCAAACCACAGGTCCAGGAAGGTCGGAGAGCACCAAGCAAATGAGTGCCAAGGCGTCTGTGGCTGCGTGCGTCACATTCAAAGTGCAGAACATGAAAGACAAAGAGGCGTCTTGAAAGAAGTCAGAGAGGAAAAAGCACCTGATCTACTGAGGAGCAAGGGCAAGAGCTGTGTCAGGTTTCCCCTCAGAAACCCCGCATGCGATGACTGAAGTGGAATATTTAAAGAGTTGGGGGGAAAAAAGCCTAGAATTCTGCATGTAGCGAAATAATCATTCAAAAGCAAATGAGAAATAAAGACTTTTTCAAATAAATAGAAATTAGTGGAATTTGTCACCAGTAGGCATACCTTGCAAAAAATGGAATTAAACCCACTTCTTCATAAAGAAGAAAAGTGACATAAGATATGCTTATGGATATTGACAGAGTAGCTCTAAAGATTATGCAGAAAGGCTAAACCCTCAGAAACGCCACCACAGCACTGAAGAAGAGCTAAGTCAGAGAGCGGGCGCTGCTCCAGTGGCCTCAGTGTGATGCCGGCCCACGGGCACAGCCCGCACGCGTGAGACCCGCACGCAGGCGGCCAGCTCGCCTCTGACGGGCTGAGGCGGCCCCGTGGAGAAAGGACGGTCTTCTCGGCAGACGGCACAGGAACACCCGGACGGCCACAGAGCGAGACAGCGGGTCTCGACAGACCTTCCGCTCGCCGCGGAAGGCAGGCCGACACGGGCCGCAGATCTTGATGCAAAATGCAAAACCAGGGGACTTCTGGGCGACAATACAGGAGAAAATGCAGACGACTTGGTGCCCTTGGAGATTTCGGTTGACGCCAAAAGCACAGCCCAAGAAGGAAAAGCTCCCTGGTCGGCCATCGTCAAGAGTGAAGACTTGTGCTTTGTGAAAGACACTTAAGGGGGGAAGAAAAGACACAGACTTGGAAAAATCTTTGCAAAACCCATCTCTGATAATAATAAAAGAAAAACTGATATCCAAAATATACAAAGAACTCTTAAAATTCAACAATAAGGAGATGAATAACCCAATTTAAAAACAGGCAAAATGTCCAAGCAGACACCTTACCAAAGGAGATAGACAGATAGCAAATAAGCGCGTGAAAAGATGCCCTCTTCCTGCACCATGCCAGCGGGCCCTGAGTGATGCCACGGGGCCATAGCTGGAGAGACCGCGAGGCTCAGTCCCTGCTTACAGAGGAGTCGCCAGGGAAACCCAAAGACAGCCTCCTGGACGCCGAGGAGGCCGCGGCCTCGGACGCCAGCAGCTGCGCCAGATAAGAAGCACAGCCTAACGGCGAGGCAGGCCCACCGGGCCTCACGCTGAAGGCCCGCGCACCTTAGTTCCTTCTGTCCAACACATCGTGTCCAGATTTCAGCTACAGGACATGCTGAAATGTGGAAAGCATAGGCTGAAGAGGCGAAGCAAGCATCAGAGCCACTCTCAGACATGAAGGAGGTTTGGGGTCACCAGACTTTGGGTTAAAATAGCCACGACTGGCATTCTGAGGTCTGTAGTGGACAGAGTGGGCCCCACACGGGCACAGATGGGCAACACAAGGAGGCAGGTGGGCATCTAAGGAGCAGCCGAAGGAGGCGCCAGCGATCAGGCTCGGCGACACAGTGAGGCGCCCTCTGACGGGCTCACGGGCAGACCCTCAGGGCCAAGGCAGGAATCAGCAAGCCTGAAGACACGCCAGCACAAAGTTCCACAGCTGAAAAGGCCAAGAAGGAAGAAAGGAGAAAGGAACCGAGTGTCTGAGGTTGTGGGTCAGTCACAGAAGGCGCGGCCCGCATGTCAGGGGAATACCAGGGTGAGAAGGAAGAGAGAGAAGAATAGAAGAAATATTTAAAGTGAGAATGGCTGAGAAGTTCCCACAGTTAATGACAGACAGCAAACCACAGGTCCAGGAAGGTCGGAGAGCACCAAGCAAATGAGTGCCAAGGCGTCTGTGGCTGCGTGCGTCACATTCAAAGTGCAGAACATGAAAGACAAAGAGGCGTCTTGAAAGAAGTCAGAGAGGAAAAAGCACCTGATCTACTGAGGAGCAAGGGCAAGAGCTGTGTCAGGTTTCCCCTCAGAAACCCCGCATGCGATGACTGAAGTGGAATATTTAAAGAGTTGGGGGGAAAAAAGCCTAGAATTCTGCATGTAGCGAAATAATCATTCAAAAGCAAATGAGAAATAAAGACTTTTTCAAATAAATAGAAATTAGTGGAATTTGTCACCAGTAGGCATACCTTGCAAAAAATGGAATTAAACCCACTTCTTCATAAAGAAGAAAAGTGACATAAGATATGCTTATGGATATTGACAGAGTAGCTCTAAAGATTATGCAGAAAGGCTAAACCCTCAGAAACGCCACCACAGCACTGAAGAAGAGCTAAGTCAGAGAGCGGGCGCTGCTCCAGTGGCCTCAGTGTGATGCCGGCCCACGGGCACAGCCCGCACGCGTGAGACCCGCACGCAGGCGGCCAGCTCGCCTCTGACGGGCTGAGGCGGCCCCGTGGAGAAAGGACGGTCTTCTCGGCAGACGGCACAGGAACACCCGGACGGCCACAGAGCGAGACAGCGGGTCTCGACAGACCTTCCGCTCGCCGCGGAAGGCAGGCCGACACGGGCCGCAGATCTTGATGCAAAATGCAAAACCAGGGACTTCTGGGCGACAATACAGGAGAAAATGCAGACGACTTGGTGCCCTTGGAGATTTCGGTTGACGCCAAAAGCACAGCCCAAGAAGGAAAAGCTCCCTGGTCGGCCATCGTCAAGAGTGAAGACTTGTGCTTTGTGAAAGACACTTAAGGGGGGAAGAAAAGACACAGACTTGGAAAAATCTTTGCAAAACCCATCTCTGATAATAATAAAAGAAAAACTGATATCCAAAATATACAAAGAACTCTTAAAATTCAACAATAAGGAGATGAATAACCCAATTTAAAAACAGGCAAAATGTCCAAGCAGACACCTTACCAAAGGAGATAGACAGATAGCAAATAAGCGCGTGAAAAGATGCCCAGCGTCCGACGCCATTAGGACATGAGATCAAAACCAGCGAGCCGCGCCTCCGCACACCTCTGGGAGCACTGAGCCTGCAGACACCGCCTGCTGACGAGGGTGGAGCGGCAGGGCCCTCAGCCCCTGCTGGAGGGAAGGCAGAATGCTGCGGCCAGCCGGGGGAGGCGCGCACTGCCCTAAAGGCCGTCGCCCCTCTGAGTTGGAACTTACGTCCCCATAAAAGCTGCACATCATTGTTCATAGCAAATCCCCACAGATGGAAGCAGGACGTCCTCCAGCAGGTGGATGGATGGATCGATGTCCATCCAGACAGCAGAGCGTCAACCAGCACAGGAAGGAAACCCTTGGGGAGGAAACGGCCGCATGTTATCACGTGAAAGAAGCCGCTCTGAAAGGGCTGCATGCTGCGATTCCAGCTCCCTGCCAGCCTAGAAAGGGGAGCTGTGAACACAGCGAGGAGGCCTGTGTGTCTCAGGGATGCACGGAGGCTGTGTGGCAGACTGGCTTCCCAGGTGGCGCCCGCGGTAAAGCATCTGCCTGCCAGTGCAGGAGACGCTGGAGACGTGGGCTTGAGCCCCGGGTCAGGAAGGTCCCCTGGAGGAGGAAAGGGCCGCCCACTCCAGTGTTCTTGCCTGGAGAATCCCATGGACAGAGGAGCCTGGCGGGCCACAGCCCATGGGGTAGCAAACAGTCGGGCACAGCTGAGCGCACGTGCACGTGGGGCACGCCAGGTGTTTAAGGAGGTAGAATTACTCTGCTCAGGCCTGTGTGTTGGCGAGGAAAGGTCGCACGTGTGTCAGAGCCGGGGGACCACGGCCTCCAGCAC
>SJYC01115174.1:0-29585 GCA_006408675.1 Madoqua kirkii | reverse complement strand
GGAAGGGGCCGGGGCAGTGGAGGGAGGGCGGGAGGGGGCCGGGGCTGCGGGGGCTCCGGTGCGTCCAGGGGCGCAGCCCTGACGCCTGGGACAGCCGAGGGGCCACTGAGGACGTCAGGATGCCAGCGGTGGCGCGAAGCCAGAGAGGCCCTCTCAAAGCCCAGACCTCATCTGTTTTCGCCAAAGTTCAAAACCAGAGTGGGCGCCCCTGACCCTCGGTCAGCTGCTGCGGGCTGACGGGCTGTGCGTTTCATGTGTAAGAACACGGGGTTGGGAACGGGCTGGTGCCTTCGAATCCCGCCAAGCTGTCTGCTAGACGTGGGGGCTGCAGAGCCAGCACTGACCCGTCCTCTCAACTTGCGGGGGCCTGAGGGAGGCGCCCTGTGCGGCCCCAGATGCCCAAGGTGGGGAGAGAAGAGCCCGCGAGGGACGGGGCAGACCCGGGCTGCTGAGGCGCCAGCTCCTGCGGGCTGCTGCACAGGCAGCCTTGGCATCTGCGGTCTCCAGGAACCCTCAGGGCCCGTCTCTGAATCCTCTCTCCACGACTGATCACGGGGACCAGACACTGGGAAGCACCTCTCGGTTCAGTTCCGTCGCTCAGTCGTGTCTGACTGTGTGACCCCAGGGACGGCAGCACGCCAGGCCTCCCTGTCTGTCACCAACTCTGGGAACTTACTCAGAATCATGTCCATTATGTCGGTGATGCCATCCAACCATCTCACCCTCTATTGTCCCTCTCTCCTCCTGCCCTCAATCTCTCCCAGCATAAGGATCTTTTCCAGTCATTCAGTTCTTCGAATCAGGTGGCCAAAGTATTGGAGTTTCAACTTCAGCATCAGTCCTTCCAATGAATATTCAGCACTGATTTCCTTTAGGATGGACTGGTTGGATCTCCTTGCAGTCCAAGGGTCTCTCAAGAGTCTTCTCCAAAATCACAGTTCAAAAGTACCAATTGTTTGGCGCTCAGCTTTCTTCACAGTCTAACTCTCACATCCAGACATGACCACTGTAAAAACCATAGCTTTGACTAGACGGATATTTGTTGGCAAAGTAATGTCTCTGCTTTCTAATATGCTGCTTAGATTGGTCATAGCTTTTCTTCTAAGGAGCAAGTGTCTTTTCATAGCTGCAGTCACCATCTGCAATGATTTTGTAGCCTCTCCCCCCCAAAATAAAGTCTCTCACTGTTTCCACTGTTTCCTCATCTATTTGACATGAAGTGATAGGACTGGATGTCATGATCTTAGTTTTCTGAATGTTGAGCTTTAAACCAGATTTTTCACTCTCCCCTTTCACTTTCATCAAGAGGCTCTTTAGTTCTTCACTTTCTGCCGTAAGCATGATGTCGTCTGCATATCTGAGGTGATTGATGCTTCTCCCGGCAATCTTGATTCCAGCTTGTGCTTCCTCCAGCCCAGCGTTTCTCATGATGTACGCTGCATAGAATCTATTGTCCCTCTCTCCTCCTGCCCTCAATCTCTCCCAGCATAAGGATCTTTTCCAGTCATTCAGTTCTTCGAATCAGGTGGCCAAAGTATTGGAGTTTCAACTTCAGCATCAGTCCTTCCAATGAATATTCAGCACTGATTTCCTTTAGGATGGACTGGTTGGATCTCCTTGCAGTCCAAGGGTCTCTCAAGAGTCTTCTCCAAAATCACAGTTCAAAAGTACCAATTGTTTGGCGCTCAGCTTTCTTCACAGTCTAACTCTCACATCCAGACATGACCACTGTAAAAACCATAGCTTTGACTAGACGGATATTTGTTGGCAAAGTAATGTCTCTGCTTTCTAATATGCTGCTTAGATTGGTCATAGCTTTTCTTCTAAGGAGCAAGTGTCTTTTCATAGCTGCAGTCACCATCTGCAATGATTTTGTAGCCTCTCCCCCCCAAAATAAAGTCTCTCACTGTTTCCACTGTTTCCTCATCTATTTGACATGAAGTGATAGGACTGGATGTCATGATCTTAGTTTTCTGAATGTTGAGCTTTAAACCAGATTTTTCACTCTCCCCTTTCACTTTCATCAAGAGGCTCTTTAGTTCTTCACTTTCTGCCGTAAGCATGATGTCGTCTGCATATCTGAGGTGATTGATGCTTCTCCCGGCAATCTTGATTCCAGCTTGTGCTTCCTCCAGCCCAGCGTTTCTCATGATGTACGCTGCATAGAAGTTAAATAAGCAGGGTGACAATATACAGCCTTGATGTACTCCTTTCCCAATTTGGAACATAACCTTAAAGGCTTAACAAGTGGCAGAGATTGTTGGGCCGGAAACTGGGAAGGTGGGTTTGGTTCTCGGGAGTGGCCTCCCTGCAGCTCGAATCCAACAGAACTCTAGGTCTCTTGTCTATGTGTGTGCATGGGCGTGGACGCACAAACACACACACAGCCAGGCCCCGTCACTGCTCTGCGAGCACCTCCTGTCGCAGCGCACCCCTGAGCCCGCCCCCATCTGCTGTTGCTGCCCGGCATGACGTGGGCGCCGTGCCATCTTCATCACCTTGGGAAACAGCGCAGCAGTGGGTTCAGAGGCCAGCTCCTCCCCGAGCCTGACCCGGGGGTGGTGGATAGGTCGTGTCCACCCCACCACCACCGCGTGGACGGCAGTCCCCGCCCCTCACTGTCTCCGGAGCCTGCTCAGACTCGTGTCCATCGCATCAGCGATGCCAGCCAGCCAGCCTGACCTCTGTCGCCCCCTCCTCCTGCCCTCAGCATCAGGGTCTTCTCCTGATGGGCGGTGCGTGGCGTCATCAGACCCAGGACACACTTCTGGGAGGCAGAGCAGCGTGTGAGGCGCTGGAGGCGTGCTTCTGCCATCTGTGACCTGTGCTCAGAGCCGTGGGGCGCTCCCCCAGTCAGCAGAGCAGCAGCATGGCGCCGCTTGTCCCGGGACCCCTTCCCCCGACTGAGTCCCGACCCAGGACCGCCTGCCGGGGCCTAGGGAGCCGGGGGCCCTCGGCCCGATCCCTCCTGGTCACCCTGGGCTTCTCAGGAGAGCTGCTGGGCGTGAACTCGGCCTGGGGTTGTGGCTTCCTCTGAACAGGGCGTGGAGGGCGAGGCAGCCCGTAGGCACCTCCTGGGGGAGGGCAGGGGCACCCGGGCCCGGCGCCTCCGCAGGCCTGGGGAGCAGTGGATCCAGGTCGCTGCTGCAGTAGGCCCTCCGCCTGCTGGCCTGGGGCCGGTGGGAGGCGACCTCAGACCTTTGTCCGACTAAGCAAACCTCCTGGAGGCCCGCGTGGGTGGGGGTGAGCCGCGGGCAGAGGCACTCATTGTCTCGAGCTTGGAGAAGCCTGCCAGCCAGGCCCTGGCAGCCGAGCTGCGGGGAGTGGCACCCCCGCCCGGGAGGGCAGAGCTGGGGGCGGGGCTCCCGGCAGCCGCCTCAGTGCAAGAGTTTCCACATTTCAGAGCAAAGACGTGTGAGGTGCGCACCCCGGGCCATGGGCTGACCCGCCAGTGACTTCGGCTTTTGGAGCCGTGGAATGCAGAGCAAAGACTAAAAACACAGCTGAAGACAGGAAGGGCGCGGAGATGAGCGGCTACGGTCTCACTGAGCCGCACTGACCTCCGAAGCCCCGCATCCAGCGTCTCTGTCCATGTAGCTGCCCTCGTTGTGAATGTCCTTGCAGTTATGAAGCCAGCCTGCAGAATGTTCTAACTTCTCATAAGGATATGCGTTTTCTGTCTTGTCCGGTCTGGACAAACCAGTTCCGTTTAGATATTCGACCTACTCACTCATGAAGAGAAACCGAGCGTCAGCTGCCCGCCGTGATGCCTCAGGAGGGACAGACCCTGTTGCGGCGTGTGCTCCCCTGGAAGGGGTCCTCCGACCACCTGCGGGTCTCCCAAAGCCCCCGACCACGTGGGAGGAGCCCTGGAAGCCCTTGGTCTGTGAGAGCGAGAGGAGCGGCACACGTCTGCCCCGGGTTCCCGGTCAGGGCGGCTGAGCACCCTCCCGCCCCCCACCCGAAGCAGCTCCTCTTGGTGACTCGAGAGAGGACCTGTGATCCTCCCAGGCTCGGGTGGGTCTGTGGGACATGGTAACGCTGGGGGCGCCCCTGAGGAGCCCTCCAGCTCTCAGGGCGAGGGGCCCAGCGGCCCCCTGACATCGCAGGACAGGCTGGGACAGCCCCGGCCGCCGACTTCCCTTCTTCCAGAGGCTTCCTCACCTCCCTGGGGTCGTTGTAAACCCACCCCCCACCACACACTGCTGCTGCTTATTTCAGCGGCAGAGGCCAGGTTTATAACAGAGCCATCCTCCTCTCCCAACAAACGTTGATCCGAAAGCTGGGAAGAGGCTCAGAGGCCGCAGACCCTGACGCGGCTTCAGGGACGGCTCGTGTCTGGACGTGTCCCCCAGACGTGTCCCCGGAGCCTGATGTGTCCCTGAGGCCTGGATGTGTCCCCGGAGCCTGGACGTGTCCCTGGGGCCTGGATGTGTCCCCCAGGGCGTCGAGCTGAGCGGGCTCCCCCTCCACGCTGGCCTCATAGGGTGCACATCCAGTCAGTCCACTCCTTCTGAGAGAAGAAAGATATAATTATTTTAATGGGGCTCACAAAGCTTCTGTGCTTCCGTGGGCCTCAGTGACCCCACCGACGCTGGGGTCAGCGTGAGGACCCCGTGGCCTCAGGACCTGTCCTCCTGGGCCGATTCCTAGGGCTCGGGCCTTGGCAAAACTCAGTGACGTGTTGCGGAGAGCAGCACATGTTCCCAAACACTTGTTTCTAAGTTAATAGCACTTGTTTTGCCTTACTGAAAGTGTTCTGTTTTAATGTTTGGGTTCCCTTTTCTTCCCCCCATGTCTCTGAAAATGTTCACATTTTCTACCTATTTTTTTTCAGAATTTAAAATGCAAAGATGTTTGTAAATATCTTGATGACATATTTCTCAAAGCACTCTGTTAGAGTTTATAAATCTTATACGTTTATTTGCTTACCTATGTGTTGTTTTAGTATTTTAACAAAAAGCAACAGCATCCTCCTCATTTGGAAGCTAAGCCACAAAGTAACTAAATACTATTTTCATTCAAAGTTAAAAAAAGTAAACAGGTATTCCCAAGGTTGGTGTTCTCTTTTGAAATAGCATTACATTGAAGCGTATTCATAAATACACTCACATCATAACCATACCCTCACATCTTGCAGGAACCTAAGTCTCATCCATTTGTGATGTTGGGGAACAGGTGACAGGTGGCAGCCTCTCCTTGTCCTCTCAAGGCCGCCTGTGGGCCTGGCTCCCTGGAGCTTCGGCCTCGAGCAGAGATGCGGACCCCGGGGATGTTTACTCAGGGTCTGCACACAGTCAGGAGAACCTACCCCGGATGAGGTGTGTTCTGTCCTTTTGAAATGTCCAAGCTGCTGATAAGTGGGACACATTTTTTTTTTGAATGGCCACCTTTAGCACCCCTGGGTCTCCCCAGGTGGCGCAGAGGTAAAGAACCCTCCTGCCAAGGCTGGAGACGCCAGAGACGGAGGATCAGTCCCCGGGTCAGGAAGATCCCCTGGAGGAGAGCATGGCAACCCACCCCAGTGTTCATGCCTGGAGTATGCCCATGGGCAGAGGAGCCTGAGAGGCTGCAGTCCACGGGGTCACAGAGAGCTGGGCCTGGAGGAGAGCGATACAAGTGTGTCACCTGGGAACGCAGAGACGCGCCGCCCTCCTCGCCCACCCTCTGCTGCCGCCACAGCCCCCGGGTTTCAGAAGGGACTCTCACCGTCCGTGATTCATCTTTAAAGGCTTTTAATTCTTTCAGCGTGTTCACATGGTTTTATAAAGCCCCAGATACCGGGCAAATCCCCGTGGTGTTGTAGGCCAAGATTGCTGTTAAAAAATGTTTAGGCTGCCAGCCGCTCCTCAGCGCTGTCATGCCGAGGGGCCCTGGGAACGCTGTTTATGCTGACGCGGGATTGATGGGGCCGGGGTAATGCGGTCGGGTCAGAGGTGCAGCTGCTTAGCCGCGCTCATCAAGCTCTCGAGTTTCACCGCGGTTTATGAGGAGAGTCTGCAGTGATAGCATCTGGCTGCCCAGCCTGACTGCGCTCGCCTCTGTGATTGAGCGGGATTTAATGGTGGGCGGAGAGGCCCAGGGCAACCCTTGGTCCAGGCAGATCAGGAGGGGCGGCCGCCTGCAGGCAGTGGACGGAGCAGCCCCGCTTCCTCCTGCTCTGCCCCCCACACGGCAGCCCCCCAGAGCAGCCTCCGGGTGGGCTGAGGGCAGCCCTGCGTGGGCATGGCATGGTGCTCGTCCAGCTGTGCCCTGACCTGCTGGGGCCCTGCCGTGGGGGTCCCCCCAGGATGACTGTGCCCTGGCCAAGGGACCCCTGACCAGGGGCCGAGGTCCATGCTGTCGAGGAGAGAAGAGGTTTGTTCTCCACTCTGCCGTCCTCCAGGGCCAGGTTCCAGGGATGCTGGACCCCAGGAGGGGGGGCGTTGCAGGCTGATTCCCCGCCACTCCCCCAGTGGGGGTCCAGCCAGAGGGGGGCCCCGGCCCCAGGGTCCAGCGTCCCGGGACTGCTTGGCATCTGCTCCTCCGATCACAGTGGCGCGACGTGGAAAGCTGGCCGCGTGTGCTCTCCGCTGCCCGGGCCTCTCGAGGGCTCGTTACTGCGCCGCGCGCCGCTGCCTGTCCCTGCCCCTCCCCCTCCTCCAGGGGCCTCTGTTCAATGGGCAGGGGGTCCCGCATGCAGGCCCACTGTGGCAGAGGGTCCCGCACGCGTCAGGCCGGCCAGCTAGAGGAGGAGCGGGCACGGACAGTCAGCTGTCGCCCTGCTTCTTGCTTCCCGGCCCCCTAGCCAGGCGGGAAGGCCCCGGCGAGGTGAGCCAGCCGACGGCGCCTAGCACCCTGAGCCATCAGGGTCAGGCGCCCGGAGTTCACGTCCCCGCCTGCTCCCGGCACGGCGTGCGGCCTGTTTCCTCCTGTGGCCAGTGGAGGTGGCCTTAGCCACGCCTGCGTCGTGAGGCTCAGTAATTACCACGCGTGCGGCGCCCTGAGGACGCGAAGCTGGCTGCGTGTTCAGGTGCCTGATGCCCGTCCCTGAGGACTGCTGGGCACTCCCGGGTGCTAGCTGGTCGGTCACTGCTGGCCCCCGGCTCTCACAGCCCCGGCCTGCGGTGAGGCCCACTGCGGTGGGTTCACAACCTGGAGGGATGCTGGTGGGGCCGCTGCCGAGCACTGGGCGCCCAGGGGATCCTGCCGCTTCCTAGAAGCGGGGTGGGGTGGTGGGGGGGTCGTGTGCAGGGGGTCACCTTGCCCCCTCAGGTGGCGCTGCCCTAGGGCAGAGTGGAAACCGCCTGCTGGGCCCTGTGGCCTCCTCAGGCCGCGTCTCAATATCGAGACGAGAGAAGAGGGCCGGGCGCCATCGCCAGTGCCGCTCACCCGGAGCCCTGGGCCCAGGCGGACAGACGGGAGCCCCTCAGCCGCGTGTGCTCGTGGCTGGCTGCGCGCTCCGGCGCTGCGTGTGAGCGCGCGTCCGTGTGTCCTCCGGGTGTGTCTGTTGCACAAGGACTTCCCGCGGGTCTGGGCTTTCTCTTTGCTGTCCTGTTCTGTGCCGTCATGTCGCCTGCCTCTCACGCTCCAGGGTGGACAGGGGGAGCAGGCAGCTGCGGATCAGACAGGCAGAGTGTGGCCTCTCCCCAGCTCCCCTCTCAGCTTCTCAGCACAGACACACCGTCGTCCCCCGCGCCCTCTGCCTGTCTGAGAGGCACCCGCAGCGTCCGTGGGGTGTCCAGGGTCCCACCGGCCCCGCCTCTTCTGAGTGGCAGGCGCCGTGAGCCTCCGGATCCAAGAGCCCTGCTCCTTCCGGTTCCACGTGGAGACCTTGAGACGACCCCCAGGCCCTGGAGTCAGCGGCAGGTGGGCTGGGGCTCTGCCATGGGCCTCACTGCCGGGACGCTGAGCGGGGCCGCCACTCGTGAGGCGGGAAGCGTGGGTGTGCGTCACAGACACGCGTCCTTGAGGTGCTAATTAAGACCTGCATCGGGAGCACGACGGGGCGGGGCGGGGACCGCACCACCCACCCACTGGGGCCTGGCCCGGGACCGGACGGCCCCTCGGCTTCAGGGGATGCCCGCTGACAGAGCCGTGCTCACCCGCGGCACCCCGCGCCTGTGGCCCCCAGGAGACTCAGCACAGAGTGCAGGCTGGATGGACCACTCCCTCCCCAGGTCCCCGGGCAGACACGGACGCGCGACCCTGACTGTGCCCACGGGCCCCCAGGCTCTGATCCACGTGGGCAGACAGAACGCCCTCGGCCTCACGAGCAGACGCCGTCGCACCCTCCATCCTGGCTTTGCGTTTAAATGTTACAGGCTTTCAACCTTAAAAGAGAGCTGATATAAATATTTTACTTAAGTAGGGAAGTCCTTCACTTAAGAGGGTCCACACACATCTGTCAGTTGGACATGAAATAGCGCGTGAGCAGCCTTAGAACCAGGAAAGAACCAGGGTGTGTGTGCCGGCCCTGCTCCTGGTTCAGCTCAGTGGCCAGGCTCCGGTGCCCCCAGCCCCGTGCTGCACTCCGGGAACACAGGCTCGAGGCTCAGGCACCCTGGAGCCCTGGCTCAGGTGTGCCAGCTTCTGAAGGGCAAAGGCAGCTTAGGGATTCTGGATAGAAGTGGTTTGTTCGTTTCTGAATTGGGTACCGATGGAGTCTTTGTGGTTAAGTCAACTTTGCCATGTTAGCCTTTTTCAAGTGTGGGGTCCTGTGGCCTGAACTGCCTTCCCAGCCATCGCCTCTGTGCTTCTAGAACCCCTTCCTCGCCCAGGACTGACACCCGGTCCCCACTAGGCGGTCACCCGCCACTGCCCCACCTCCGCCCCTGAAGCCCGCGCTCCTGGCGCCCGCGCTCCTGGCTCCTGTCCCCGTGAATGACTCCTCGAGGGACCCCACGTGCATGGAGTCGGGTGGTGTTTGGCCTTCTGTATCTGGCTCATTCCTCCGAGCACGTGTCCCTAGAGCCCGTCCATTTGAGTCCTGGGTCAGGATTCCCGCCCTCTCTAAGACTCAGTGATGCTCCGCGCTGTGTGTGGACCACATCCTGTTTATCCCTCATCCTTCAGTGGACATTTGGGTTGCTTCCACCTTCTGCCTGTTCTGAGCGATGCTTCTGCGAACGTGGGTGCGCAAACGTCAGCAAGACGCTGCTCTCAGCTCTTTTGGATAGACACCCAGAGGTGGAAGCAGAGTCGCTGGGTCACGTGTAGGATCTGTTATTTTCTAAGGCACCTCCTTACCGTCCTCCAGCGCCTGCACCATCTTACACTCCCGCCAGCAGGGAGCCGGGGTCCGGTTTCCCCACACCCTTGCCAGCCCCTGTCATTCTCTGTTGCTGTGTTTGTTTGTTTTTAACGTAACTGTCTGAATGGGAGTGAAGTCGTGTCCCGTGCGGTTTTGACTTGTGTTTCCATGCTTAGTGATGTTGAGCACCTTTTCATTGCTCGTTGCCCGTCTGTGTGTCTTGTTTGAAGAAGCATCTGTGCGAGCCCCCTGCCCGCTGTTCAGTCGGGGAGTTTGCTCCGCTGTTGCTGTGTGTGGGGTTCTGAGTTTGTTCCGGGCGTGAGCCCTTTCTCAGAAGGGTTTGCAGATGTCTTCTCCATTGCAGGAGCCTGTGTCTTCACCCTGTTCACTGTGTCCTGTGAGATCCGGAAGTTTTACATCTGGACGTCGTCCAGTGTATCTGCTCTTGCCCTTATTGCTCCTGCTTTTGGCGTCATATCCAAGGAGCTGTTGCCGGATCCAGCGTCACAAATCCTCCCACTTATGGTTTCTCCCGGCCGCTGTGCCCACGTGTGCAGCGGGCTCTCTCTGAGGTCCGTGTTCTGTTGCATTGGTTTATTCATCCATCTTTATTCCAGAACCACACAGCGCAGACTGCCGTAGCCTCGGTAATAAGCTTTGAAATCAGGACGTGTGACCCTGCCAGCTCTGTTCTTCTCTTTAAAGAGCCTTTTGTCTATTACCAGACCCTTGCGATTTCATATGAGTTTTAGGACAGATTCTTATTTCCAGGAAAACACACTCCCTTGGGGTTCTAACAGGGGCTGCATTTAGCTGTGCAGACGTCTTTGGTGGTACTTTACCCTAAACATATTAAATCTTCCAATCCGTGAACATGAGATGTCCTTCCATAGGTTTGTAGCTTTGCACTTGTTTTTGAAGTCCCGTTATAAACACAGCACCATCTTTGATCATAGAGCAAAGGAAAAATTCATCTTTTTTCCTAGAGTGGGCTAGAGCCAAGTTTGGATGATAAGCAAATTTTATGAATAAGTCAGAACTGAGATGGGAAACGACACCAGCTGAGGGCGTCAGTCAAGGTGATACTTCGAGGGTTAGAGGCGGGTACCATGTCTGAGCAGCTCTCGGACCCCCAGAGACTGACCTGAGTGCACAGGAGAGTGGGGGCCCCGAAATCCGGTGGGTCTGTGCGCTGGAGGGGGCCTGGATGGTTCCAGCGAATGCACAAGCCTGCGAGAGCGAGGGGGATGCTTAGACCAGGCAGGTGACCGGGCAACTGTGGGAGGCAGCGGGACAGCGTGTGTGTGTGTGTGTGTGTGTGTGTCTGTCTGTCTGTCTGTCTGTGCACCGTCAACGCACAGGCAGGGACAGGCGGCGGGTGTGGACAGAAGGCCAGGCCAGCGATGGTGCAGCCCAGGGTCTCTGCCGATGCGCGCTCGAGAGGAAGGGCGTATGCAGCAACGTGTGCAGGACAGGGACAAGGGTGGACATGGGCTCACGGGGCAGCCAGTCTGCCGGCCTCCTGACACCTGGTTGCATCCAGCCCCCCACCTCTCTGCACTGAAGGCTAACCAGCAGGCCCCAGAGGCCCCCCCGGGATCGTGGGTGCTGAGTCAGGCCTATGACCCTAACTGAAGGCCGAGTATGTGCCCATGGTCAGCATGGGCAGAGACAGAGGCCCCTGCACCCAGGGGAGCCCCGGGGACCCAGGGCCCAGGAGAGGAGCTCCCGGAGCCCCTCAGAGGCGCCTTCAGGAGACCATCTCTCTGCCTGCCAGTCCCTCGCCTGCTCGGACTGGAAATGCCGGCGGGGTCGGGCGGGGGTGGCCGTGCTCAGGAGCCCCCATCAGCCTGGTGTCCTGGGCCTGTCACGGGCATCCTCCCCTGCAGGACAGTGGTGCGTGCAGATGCGGCGGGAATAGGCTGGGGTGATGTGGGCCACCGGCGAGCGGGGACAGGCCCAGGGCAGCCACTCCCGCTGGACAGAGGAGCCCAGCACGGCCAGCGCCACTCAGACCCCCTCCCAAGGGAGCCCCCGCGGGGCTGGGCCTGGATTCCACCCACAGAGGGCAGGCCAGCGGCCTCGGGCCCACCGTCCTGCCACCCACCCACCCACAGATGTGTATAAGAGACAGCCCTTGGCCAGGTTCCTCCCTGGACGAGATGTGTATAAGAGACAGCCGCCGACCTGGCCTCCCCGGAGGGCACGCTCCCCGGAGGGCACGTCCCCCACTGGGTGTTTTCCTGTTCCGTTCACGTGTCCTGTCTTCCATCTGACAAGACTGTGGCAGCTCCTTAAGACGTCTCTTTGAGAGACGGTGAGTCTGGTGGGCGTTTTCCCCCACTCGTGTATGATCTGACTGGGTAGGTGAGATGCCAGGCTGTGTTCGGGTCCCAGTCCTGGGTCTGCCCTGGTCATGATGGCGGGGGCACAGCGCCCATGTCCTGGGGGCACCGGGAAGGGTCAGCACTTCCAAGGGCCTCTTCTGTTTACAGGAAGAGACAGGAGTGTGTCACTGGGCGTGTCCTTGGCTCGGGAGGTGTCCTCGGAGGGACGCTGGGGAGCAGCTCATCGTGTGGGTGACCCTGGAGTCTGCAGAGTGGGTCAGGGCGGATCCCTCAGCCTCCGTCCTCTCCGCACCCCCAAGGACCCTGGGGCCTAGGGGGCCACTGCAGAGCGAGCGCCTGACAGGGACCCGTCCCTTAAGGTGGGGCAGGGTCCCAGGCCAGGAGACTGGCCAGAATGCCGGTTCCTGCTTTAAGACTTTTGAGGGCTCTCTGAAAGATGAGCTGGGAAAACTCTTAGAAAACCCACGTAGAGAAACAAGACAGCTTAGAACTATTTTCTTAAAAAGCCATCAGGACCGAGACATCTCAGGGCCATCTTTGAAGCAACATAAATGTCTTTATAGGAAGGACACGAGAAACCAGCTCTCACTCTAAACGAGGCGGTTGGGAAAACTCCTGCAGGTCTGCGGCCCTGGCCGAGGGTCCCCGAGGTCTGCGGCCCTGGCCGAGGGTCCCCGAGGTCTGCGGCCCTGGCTGAGAGGGTCCCCGAGGTCTGCGGCCCTGGCCAAGGGTCCCCGAGGTCTGCGGCCCTGGCCGAGGGTCCCCGAGGTCTGCGGCCCTGGCTGAGATCATCTCTGGGTCTGCGGCTCTGGCTGAGACCGTGCCTGGGTCTGGATCCCCGGCCTGACAGGGCAGGAGACACCCTCCGGCCGCTCGGGGAGGTGTGGAGAAGGGCTGCTCTGGGGCAGCCTGGCGTCGTGGTGCAGGACAGGAATCATTACTCCAGGATCGTAGTTGAAGGGCCGTCTTATTAGGAAGGCCGAAACACGGTGTAACCGTGCTCCCAGAGTGTCTGATGCTGCTGGCCTAGCCCGTTACATTTAGAGGCTGAGACGTCATCAGATATCCTGACCCCTGAGCTGAGCTCTGAAACAGTTCTCCTGTCTGTTGGTAAGCGAACGGCGTGTCCTCGGGACCCAGGCTGAGCTGAGTCAGAGGACGAGGCTGCCAGCCCCGCGGAGCGCGCGCTTCTCTCCTGCACTTGCTCCTGAGGGGCCGTGGGGTCCGGGCTCTGAGGCTGAGGGGCCCACCTCCCGTGCCGGGGCGCCCAGCCCTGTAACCTGCGAGGAGAGGGGCCCGGCCCCTGCACGGTTCACAGACAGGACTGTAAGTTGACACTTTAAGCGGGAACTGTAATTACATTTTGAGATTTTCAAAGGATGCCTTAAAGTTAGGGCACCATCCTCTATTTCTGATTTTGTGCAGTGTTGCCTTTATAGCCCTTAGCCGTGAATTAGGAGCAGTGAATTAGGAGAACTCTGAGAAGACGGTCCATGTCTTAGGTCCTCTCTCAGCAGGGAAATTCAACACAGAGGCAGCAGCCAGCGTGTTCTGCAGTCTGTCTACACACAGGCCTATAAAATGCCGCTGCTTCACGAAAACCCTTCCATGTGAAATTGTTAACAGTTGCGATGCCTTGTCATCTGGGAGTGGTAATTAGCTCAACGACCCCTGAATTAAAGTATCACCAAGCTGAGAGCTCCGATGATCCTCTGTGCACCAGCTCTGCATCTCCACTGAGGAGGCAGCAGGGGGTCAGGGACACCCAGCTGCATTCTCTTACCAGGCGTCCAGAGCTTCACCGTAACATCAGGGCGCGCGGGTTATCAGAGCTGATGCTTGCCGCGGATTTCTCCCGTGTAAAGTCAGTACCTGCAAGGTTAGACTGTGCCTCACGGAGCAGGTCTGCAGAGAAACTTAAGACCCCCCACAGCGCTGAGTGCTGCTCCACAGGCAGCCGGAGCACGGGAGCCACCCAGAAGCCCCACGCCGCAGAGAGGTCTTCCCCGCTCGCGTGGACTCCGTGATGCACGGGAGGGTAGAGACGTGAGGTTCCCCTCGGAACAAGCACCGCTTAGGTTGTCCCTTCTAAAGAATGATCCCGGGAAAACCTCGCAGGAAAGGTGACCGGCCCCGAGCCATCGCCCACATCTCGGCGCTCCAAGCCGGGGGCGAGTGTGGCCAGTCTTGCAGGCAGCACTCATTCAAGGCTGTGGTTGGGGCTGGGATGGACAGACTGCCTTTCCCCTGGAGGCCAAAGGCGCCACAGCCCCGCGCTCCTGGGGCTCTGTGGGGGCGCGTCCCAGGGCGCAGGGTGGGTGGGCTGGGTCTGGATGGAGAGCTGAGCCCTCTAAGGGGAGGACTTGTCCTGCCCTCTGTGGCCTGAAGTGGGACTGTCTCTTATACACATCTAGATGTGTATAAGAGACAGGCCAGGAGACTGGCCAGAATGCCGGTTCCTGCTTTAAGACTTTTGAGGGCTCTCTGAAAGATGAGCTGGGAAAACTCTTAGAAAACCCACGTAGAGAAACAAGACAGCTTAGAACTATTTTCTTAAAAAGCCATCAGGACCGAGACATCTCAGGGCCATCTTTGAAGCAACATAAATGTCTTTATAGGAAGGACACGAGAAACCAGCTCTCACTCTAAACGAGGCGGTTGGGAAAACTCCTGCAGGTCTGCGGCCCTGGCCGAGGGTCCCCGAGGTCTGCGGCCCTGGCCGAGGGTCCCCGAGGTCTGCGGCCCTGGCTGAGAGGGTCCCCGAGGTCTGCGGCCCTGGCCAAGGGTCCCCGAGGTCTGCGGCCCTGGCCGAGGGTCCCCGAGGTCTGCGGCCCTGGCTGAGATCATCTCTGGGTCTGCGGCTCTGGCTGAGACCGTGCCTGGGTCTGGATCCCCGGCCTGACAGGGCAGGAGACACCCTCCGGCCGCTCGGGGAGGTGTGGAGAAGGGCTGCTCTGGGGCAGCCTGGCGTCGTGGTGCAGGACAGGAATCATTACTCCAGGATCGTAGTTGAAGGGCCGTCTTATTAGGAAGGAGGAAACACGGTGTAACCGTGCTCCCAGAGTGTCTGATGCTGCTGGCCTAGCCCGTTACATTTAGAGGCTGAGACGTCATCAGATATCCTGACCCCTGAGCTGAGCTCTGAAACAGTTCTCCTGTCTGTTGGTAAGCGAACGGCGTGTCCTCGGGACCCATCACCGGCCACCCCATGAGTGACCCCAGGTGCTGGCTTGGTGCCCGTGTCCTGACCGTTCCGTGTGCCCCGTGTCTACCACTGAGTCTCAGCCGCAGGGGTGCTCCCCTCACCCCCCGGGACACCGGCTCTAACCTGCCTGTGTTCCCGCCCACACAGACGGAGGGACCCCAGTGCCGCTCCAGCCCCCTGCGAGCAGCCCAAGCTGCGAGTTTCCTGCCCCAGCTCTGCAAGCGAGGCCGGCCCGCGCCCACCCGGCTTCCTCTGCCGGCCCTGGGGGTCGGGCAGCACTTTTCTGTCAGGAGCTCAAGAAGTGCTGGGGGGCGCGCTGGCAGTGGTGGGTGAGGGCCGCTCCACTTGCCCGGCGGCCCCTCCGCAGGCTGAGCACCTCTGACCTGTCTTGTCCGGGGGCCTCACGGGGCCCCAGCCTCCCGGGAACCTTCTCGTGGTCCCGCTCAGTCGCCCATGACCCTGAGAAGAGTCCGAGCTACACTCGGCGGGGGAAGCAGCAAACCCAGCGGGAACAGAGCCCCCCGTCTGTCCTCCCAAACCCCAGAGACCCAGGACCTTCAGAGGAGGCGTCGCTGGGCCAAGGCGGGCCGCGGTCTGTGCCGACAGGTGGTGTGGGTGTGCTGTGGCCAGGGTCCTGGACCACCACCGCAGCCCCGAGAGGCTCTTGCCTGCCCCTGCCCCCCTTTCCGGGGTCTGTTTGCAGATGCATCAGAGGAGGTGTGGCTTCTGCCTGGAGATCTGACCCAGTTAGTGCACAGGGGCAACACCGGAGGGAGGTCGGACGCTCGTGCGGGAGGAGGCCGGCCTTGGCTCCCTGGACGCTCCCCGGCACCTCTCGGCCCCTTGGCTGATCACTCGTCTTAGACAGGGTGCACACTCTGGGAACATGAATCAGTGCACAGCGGGGTCCCGGGAGGGGCCTGTGGGGTCACGTGACCCAGGTGGTGCCCCGCCCTGTGGTCCGTGACTCTTCCCGAGTGGGCACAGCTGGCATTTCCAAAGGACTGCGCACTGAGGCACTCAGGCAAGCTGGCAGAGGGCGATGCGGGCACCTGTTTTCTCTCGGGCGCGGGTGGCACGCAGCTCGGACCCCAGCCTCGGCGGCGACAGCCGCTCCGGCCACAGACACAGCCTCTGCCGGGACTGCCGGGCAGCCAGCCACACTGGAATTGCCACCGAAGCTTCCATCAAAGTCAGCCTGATTATTTTCCACTGCGTTTTCCTGAAAGGATGTTATGATTTTCTAGATGTTTGGTAGCTGGCGATAAATCAGGCTTTAATGATGTCATGTGAAAGGTTCCCCCCGCTTCCTCCTGCTGTAGCCGCAGGCTGAGGGGACATGTCAGCAGGATGCGTGGACGCCGCTGGCTTAACCCTCTGCTCGCTTGGGCTGGGCACGGCGAGGCTGCCTGCCAGTGGGGCGTGGATGGTGCTGCGGGCCTGCCTCCCCCTGGGGTGAACCCGCCCTCCTCCACCCAGAGTGTGGCATCGAATCATGATTCAGAACAAGCCAGTGTGCCCCTTGGAGCCATAGAGGCGACCGCAGGCGATTTTACGAAAGCGTCTTCTGGAAGAGCCCCTGCGTCGTCATCGTGAGAAGGAGACGTGTCCTCGGAAAAGAGGCGCTGAGGTCAGGGCGTACTGATAAAGCGTGGCTCTGGGGCTTGGCTGGTAGCGCCGTCGGTTCACGTGCCGTCTCTGGAAGCAGTGAAAAGCGCCCACTGGGGCAGCCCCCACCGGTGTCCTTCCCGAATCCCAGCCCCGCGCCCACCCCGTCCCTGGCGAGTCTCTGTCTGCTCTCCCCTGGGAGCGGGTCGTGTCCACCGCCCCACTCCACCCGGCATCCTCAGGATGCCTGCCAGGCCCAGCCGCCGCCGCCTCCCGTCATCTGTGTGCCCACTGTCCCCGGCCGCCCCACTCTCTTGCCGCTCCCAGTGAGGCTGGAGAAACCAGCAAGTTTGTGCTTAGAGCCCCGGGCCCCCAAGGAACGCGAAACTCTGAACTCCACTGGAGGCTGATCAAGGCCACAATCTTGAAGTGGAGCGGCCGGCGGGCCTTCACATCACCCCCTCACAGAGAACTGGGGCAAAAACAGACTCCAGCAGGGTGCGGTGCTGTGTCCCATCCTCTCAAGAGCTCCTGGCAGAAGAGGGGCCGGTGGTCCAGGGGAGGTCAGCCCGGGGAGGGTCAGCCCTTCCTTCCTCACCCCCACAGTGGGTGCTGGGCCCTGCCCTCTGCCCGGCAGGCCCGGGGGTAACGTGACCTGCCCACCCGTGGGCCACAGTCCTGACTCTGCAGGGCGGCTGTCCAGAGCTCGGCCCCTAAGAGTGGCCAGATGTCCCCAGGCTGAGAGACTCAAGCACAGCCAGACTGGCCAACGTCAGGAGGGACGGAGGCCGTGGTGAGAGTCTCCGGGGAGAAGAACTCGCTCACCCTGTGAGACAGAAGGCAGCCCCACACTGACTTTCAAAACTCGCGTGGGCATCAGAAAAGCGGGCTCGGACGCACAGCACGCTGAGCTGCCCAGTTCCTGACTGGCCGGTGGCCTGGCGCCCTCTAAGGGGCCCTCAGCGACCAGCGACTAGGCCCACAGGACCACGCGGCTTTGCTGCCAAGGGCCTGGGCGCCGTGACGGGAATTCCCCAGGGCCAGGGTGTCGCTGGCCCCTCTGGCTCTGCCCCCCCGGACACCCTGTGCGGACTGGGGCCTTCTCCCTGTCCCCAAGACCCAAGGGCTCTGCGCACGCTTCTCTCCATCAAATCACTGATGAGCATCACCACTCCAAGAAGGACCCCTCACTGTTCTTCAAGCCCCCCCCTCCTAGGCCTCCAGCCTGAGCCCTTATTCACACGTCCCGCCCCCTTGACTGGCCCTCCTGCGGACCCCGAAGCTCAGGACAAGCTTCCTCATGACCACTGCTGGCCCCACAGCGTCTGAGACAGTAAAGGTTTGGTAACAGCTAACAGCGTGTGAGATGGTTACGATAATTGGGGGGAAGCTAAATATAAGATCGGTTACCATCATTCACAAATTATGATCTAAAGACAGAAGTTCGGTCGGGATGCAAGTCTGAGGAGCTTTTGGTCTTGAGATACAAGGTGTGCAGGGCAAGATGCACAGATCCCCAGGGGGCAGACCCGCGCTCTGGGAGCACACACCTTCTGTGCCGCCGCCCTCCCCGCCCAGTGCCGGCCCACGGTGGCGTTCCCAGCACCTCCAGTTCCCTTGCTGAGACAGAACTTCCCCCGCAGTAGACCGCGAGCGTGATTCTGGCCACCTGGTCACCCGGCACCGCGGCACGCTGCTGGTCCCGCTGCTGGTCCCGCTGCTGGTCCCGCTGCTCAGCTTCATCTGTGTTGCTCCGGGCGCTCTGCCCCTCAGAGGGCTGTCCACAGAGCACATTCTTGCCATGTTTTCTGGACGGGCTCGTCCTGCTGAGGGCCCTGCGTCTTCCGGTCCAGCGCCTGACCCCCAGAGGGCTTCACGACATCGGTCAAGTTGTCGAGTTTAAGCGTCTCTGTGGCCGTGTTCGGGGAGGGCTTCTATTTCTCTTACAAAGACAGAAAAGGAGAGGCCGCAGGTGACCGGGCAGTGTGGCTGCCTCCCAAGGGTAAGCCTGCCGCTGCTGGGAAAGCAAAGGAACAGGAGACCCGACGTCCGTCCCCACGCACGCCTTCCACCGCCTCTCAGAAACCTTGGTAGCATGTGCCCGAGCATTGTCCTGAGCTTCCCTCAGCTGAGAGACTCCCCTGGAAACAGCCAAAAAGCGGGGGTTTGGATGCGGCCCGTGGCCGGGCTAGCCCCAGCATTTCTTCAGAAGTCAGCGAGGGGACGCGCTTTCGCCTGAGTGCCATGCCGTTTCTGTTTGGGGGCGGGAGGGTTACGGAAGCAGGGCTCCTTGAAATCGAGTAGCTTGATGTGCCCTTCAGATTGAGAAAAACCCAAAGGAAGAAACCTCCTGTCCGCGTTCTAGATGCATCCCTGAAACTGCGATATTTGTTAATGCTGTGCTGTGCTCAGTTGCTATGTCGTGTCCGATTCTTTGTGACCCCATGGACTGTCGCCCACCAGGCAGGAACACTGGAGTGGGTCACATGCCCTCCTCCAGGGGATCTTCCAGACCCAGGGATCAAACCCGTATCTCTCATGTCTCTTGCGATAGCAGGCAGGTTCTTTACCCCTAGCGCCACCTGGGGAGCCCTATTCGTTAGTGCTAATCGGGGCTGTGGAGGGGCGGGTGTCTAGGGCCCAGTAGGCCCCCTCACAACGGGGAAGGCGACGGCCTTCCTCTGCGTGTGCGGGTCCCTGGTGGCTGGCCTCGGCCTCCTTGCTGAGGGGCGCCCCGACCCTGCATCAGGCCGCAGGTGAGCGAACACAGGGCCGGCCTTCGCCCCCGGGTGCTTGTCAGGTGCTCCCGTGCCCAGGAAAGGGGCCTCCTGAAGCAGATCCAGGATCTCCTGAGTTGCATTTCGATTGTCTCGAGGTTTAATTAGCTGGTGTACGTGCAGCACTTGGAGGGTAGAAGGGCCTCAACGGCAGAGGCAGAGCCGCCCAGCCTCGTGCTCCAGGGGCCACCAGCCAACACTCTAATCGTCCACTTAAAAGCGCTTTATCTCCTTTCCGCGGGCTTGTGTCACCTCCTACCAGCCTGGGTAATCTTCACACCCTCGACCCAGTTATTAACAGTAACCAGTCATTTCCGACAGAGACGCTGCTGGCTTTGAAGCCTGGGATGTGCTGAGCTCATCTTATCTCCCTCTCCTGAACCAGCCCTGTGTTGCCACCTCCAGCGGCCCCACCTCCACCGCTCCAGTGATCATCAGGGAGGGCGTCAGGGTCCAGGGGCTCCCGCGGCAGGACTGACCGAGCTCTCCTGGGGCTGCCACCCCTGGTAGCACCTCAGATCCTGGAGGACAGCCGACAGAGAAGGGAGCGGGCCAGGGCGGGCAGACAGCTGACAGAGAAGGGAGCAGGCCGGGGTGGGGAGGAGGTGCCTCCCCAGGGCGCACGGCCATGCTCACCCCCCGCCTCACCAGCGCCTTCAGAGCCACCTGGGCGCAGACAGCCCCTGGGCACAGCTTCGAGAAAGTGGGTTCAGGGGCTTCCCTGGGGGCGCCCCTGGGTGATAGAGGGGCCTCCTGCCGAAGCAGGAGGTGTGGGTTCAGTCCCCGGGTCGGGGAGATCCCACCGCGTGTCGCAGAGCAGCTAAGCCTGCCTGCCACGATGAGCCCGTGCCCTGCAGCCGGGGCGCCTCCACCACAGCTGGAGAGCAGGCCCTGCACCCAGCGAGGACCAGCGCGGCCGAAAGTGAGAGAGGAACTGGCACAGACTGACCCCGGGTGGGCCAGGCCCGGAGGCGGGTGGGCTGGCCTCTCAGAGGGCCTGGGAGGGCAGGCGACTGAGGGGTGCCCAGGGCTGGCATGGGGACAGAAGCCAGCCTGGGCACGGGCATGTGCCCCCTCCGCGAGGAGAGGCCCGTCCTCACCTCGGCCGGAAAGGACTTTCTCTGCAGCGTCTGCCTGCTCGAGCTCTGTTTCAAAGGCACTCGGTGTGCTCCATCCCGCATCTCCCGTGACAGTGCCTGTTGGCCTCTCCCCCTCCCCATCCTAACCACATTTCTCTGCTAACCGTATTTTCAAAATACAGATGAAACAGACATCTCTATGTAGGCTGCACTATAAATGCTGTTAATTGGGTTCTCCATTTATAAAGCGAATACTTTTTCTGTTTACCACCGGAGGCTTTATTTACAAATTCAGAAGTGGACCTGTCAGGAAGTCCATGTTCTCATTCATTTTTCCAGAAATCTCTGCGTGCTGGGTAGACGTCTTCACCCGTGTCTGGGGTGCGCTTGGAGGTAGCCTTGCAGGCCTGGGTTTGGTAGCTCTCTGGAGCTCATTCTAAATGACAAATCCTGGTTCCCACCGCGGCAGCTTCCTGGGGACCCGCTCAGGCGCCGCCCCCGCCCCCAGCCCTGGGGCCGGACCTGCAAGTCCCGAGGCCCCGCCCGCAGCCCGCAGCGGAGGAGGTGCCGCGTCTCTGGGTGGGCCGCTCTCCCACCCCACCGGCGGCCCTTCCCCGCATCTCCAGGGTCAGAGGTGGCGGGCGGTGCTGAGGACTGGATTTCCCCGCAGGAGAGCCCAGCATTGTTCAGGGCCCCCGAGGGCAGCCTGCTGACGGACTGCCCCTCTGAGGCCGCTTCCTGAGCAGACCAGACGCTGGTTGTTTTCTCCTCGTCCCTTAGCCCTGTCGTTAGAGGGGAGGCCGGGCTTCGGCTCCGTGGGTGCCGACGGCGGGGGGTCCTGGGGGTGAGCGGTAGTGCCCCCTGCGCTGCGCTCCCTGCCCCTCTGGGACGGGTCACAGCTACGGACCTGAGAGCAGGGGGCGCTGAGCCTGCCCCCGGGAGGCAGGCTCTCCTGAGGGCTTTCTGAGACAAGGTCCCGCCTGGCCTTCTCCTGGTTCTCGCTGACTCTCAGCTGCGCGTCTCCAGCCGGGACTGGGCCAGCGTTTCCCATTGCTGTTGCCCTGAGCAGCTCTGTCTTTCTAAAGAGGAGCATTTCCCGAGAGGAAGGCACTAGCATCGAGTTACGGAGGAGCCGGCCTCACTGGCATTCTCTTATTCCCTGGGAGCCGCAGCCTTTCCTCAGTTCTGCTTTTTCAAGCAAAGTGGAAGGAGCTGTTCAGTGTGGAGCGGTCCCCGCGCTCGGCTCTTAGGTCCTGGAAGGTGGCTCAGCCTCAGTGGTCTGGGTCGTCTGTGCCCCTTCTCAGACGCAGGCTGGACTCCAGCTCTTCCTGTGCGCGCTGCGGGCGTTTAACAGCCTCCTGCCCGAGGCGTGCCCACCCTTAGCTGTTTCTCCACCTGAACGGATGCCCTTCGGAAAGCCTACAGACAGCCCTGTTAAGGAGACACACCACTTGAAAATAAAATGGATGTTAACTTTCACATGAAAAATCTTCCTAATGTAACTTCAGTGAAAGAGCGAGAGAAAAGAAATGGAGAGTATGAGCTTTAAAAACAAATGTGATAGACTCTGCCTAACAGCTTTCCCCCGGTGATTTTCAGGAAAGTGGGTGGGCAGCCAAGGGCTTAATGTGCTGAATAATGACCGAGCCCAGGGGAGGGAGGGAGGCCACCCGTTGAAGGTGGGTCCTCATCCTTGCAGAGAAGAGACGCCCCCGGGCGCAGAGAGCAGCCTGGTGAGGTGGCGGTGGCAGCACAGGCCTGTTCTCCAGGCTCAGTGCTGACTGCTGGGGGCTCAGGAACCAGCCTAGTGATTTTTCCAGGATCTGGCCTGGCCCTTTATCACTTCACGGTAACAGGGACAGAAACCAGGAAAGCCAGAAAAATTATGCGGCAAAACATGCTTCCTACCGGCGTGGGTTTGCCACTCCGCCCACGGGCACTCGGGCCCGAGGCCTCCAGGCTGGACCCAGCTGTCGGAGGACGAGCCCTGAAGGCGGGCCGAGTCTGCAGACCCGGAAGAGCCAGGGCATCTGCACAGGGACGTCCGTGCCGCCCCACCGCTGGGACCCGCTCAGCCAACGCTAATTGAATCCGACAAGAATAAATCACAGGCTGACACTGCAGCGCTCACCTAAGGAGCAGCCGTGGAGGCGGAGGACACCCAGAGACGGAGCTCAGGAAGCGTGGTCTCCGCGTAGAAATGCCTCACATTCTTCCCAGAGCGGTCCTGTCTCCCTTCTAAAGGGACGGCCAGACCACCCAGCGCACAGTGTGCATCTGGGAGACTGTGCATAAAATCGTCAAGTCCCTTCAACTCCGGCGCTGCTGTCAGACTGAGGCTGCAAGCTTGTAAATAGAGGAGGAACTAACTGTCAGGAGACAAGCGGAGAGCAAGACGCGGCCGGCTCCCGCCTGTCCCGCAGCCGCCCCCACGCGAGTGCGCCGGCCCCACACTCCCTCCCCGCTGGCCAGCCTCCTGTCCCCGGCCCCGGGCCCCAAACCTTGGGGGCCCAGCTGTTTACCTTTTCTGTAAGGGACTCACTGGGGACAAGCGGGAAAGCCCCTCACGAGGGGCTGAGTGTAAAACAAGCCGGTGTCCCTGTCTTCCCTAGAAGGGGCCGGTCTAGGTGTCCGCTCGGACACAGCAGCTGGCGTCCAGAGCTGACGTTTTGTTTTAGTGGAATCTCATCCTTTTCCTTCACAAGATCTCTCAGTCTAATTAAATTTCAGGGAGACAGCGCCTTGGCAGAAGGCGAAAGCTAGCTGCTGGGCTGGAATGTGGGAGCTGGGCTCGGAACTGCATTGGGAAGCTTTACTGGTGCGTCTCTGGTTTCAATGAAACCCTTGCACGGTAGCACGTCTGTTTCTGAGCTTTTGAAAGCCATTTTTCTTCTTCCTTAATTGTAGTTCCCTACTTGTTTTTAGATTAGGAGCTGCTTGTAGAAAAATACAGGAAACAGAGCTACAGTGCAGAGCGCCCTTCCCAGAGTCTCCTGCAGCCAGGCCAAGTGGCTCAGGCTCCAGCCCTGCACCCTCAGAGCTGGCAGAGCACAGGTGCGGGACCAACGGTGGCCCGCCCCCTCCTCCCGCAGCCGAGCATGACCCCTCGGGGCCTGGGGCTCTGCTTCAGGGCCACGCTTCGCGTCTCTGTGTGTCTCTCTCCAACAGAAGTAGCCTCGACATCGAGACACGTTTACTCGGGGAGAGGAGAGAAAAGTCACTTCACTTGTTTTCCTGCACGTATTTCCGCTCCACGCAGCACTGTGTCAAACTGCTGCTCAGTAGGTTCCGCACCTACTTCTCCTGAGGACTGCACGTGCACTTTCAGGGCCACCAGAAGTAACTTGTTGGACTGTTATTAACGCTGGAGGCCAAGGCAGCCCCTCAGTGAAGCCCTTTGGGAGCTCGCTTGAGCCCAGCCTGAATGTGGGGCTGGGTGCTGGAGAGGCGCTGGAAGGGCCATGCTGGGACAGCCCCCGGCCGACGGTGCAGACTTGGGGCCAGGCCGAGTGAGCCGCCGGGGCTGGGCTGAGCACGGAGGGTCTGCCGCCCCTGCGCCTGCCTGTGTGAGTCCACCTTCCAGAGCCTGTGGGGCAGAAACTTTTCAGCTGCAGCTTGCGCATCCGCTGGGCTCCTCGCTGCGGTGGTTTGAGGCTGTCCTTTAGTAGTCCGTGTGGCTGGGAGAATGTCTTCCCTGGGGTGTGGGGTGCTCACGCAGCCTGGTCTGTTTCAGAGCCCCTCTCTCTTTTTCTTCCCTCTCTCTTCTCCCTCCTCTGCCCTCACTTTCTTCTTGGAAGCATCTTGAAATTCTCATTTCTCATCCTCCCATCCATCAGTCGTGGGCAGGGGGGCTCCGCTGGGCCGGGTGGGTGGGCCCTCTCCACTCTCCCCCGGTTCCCTTCCTTTTCTAAAGAGGAGCATTTCCCGAGAGGAAGGCACTAGCATCGAGTTACGGAGGAGCCGGCCTCACTGGCATTCTCTTATTCCCTGGGAGCCGCAGCCTTTCCTCAGTTCTGCTTTTTCAAGCAAAGTGGAAGGAAGCTGTTCAGTGTGGAGCGGTCCCCGCGCTCGGCTCTTAGGTCCTGGAAGGTGGCTCAGCCTCAGTGGTCTGGGTCGTCTGTGCCCCTTCTCAGACGCAGGCTGGACTCCAGCTCTTCCTGTGCGCGCTGCGGGCGTTTAACAGCCTCCTGCCCGAGGCGTGCCCACCCTTAGCTGTTTCTCCACCTGAACGGATGCCCTTCGGAAAGCCTACAGACAGCCCTGTTAAGGAGACACACCACTTGAAAATAAAATGGATGTTAACTTTCACATGAAAAATCTTCCTAATGTAACTTCAGTGAAAGAGCGAGAGAAAAGAAATGGAGAGTATGAGCTTTAAAAACAAATGTGATAGACTCTGCCTAACAGCTTTCCCCCGGTGATTTTCAGGAAAGTGGGTGGGCAGCCAAGGGCTTAATGTGCTGAATAATGACCGAGCCCAGGGGAGGGAGGGAGGCCACCCGTTGAAGGTGGGTCCTCATCCTTGCAGAGAAGAGACGCCCCCGGGCGCAGAGAGCAGCCTGGTGAGGTGGCGGTGGCAGCACAGGCCTGTTCTCCAGGCTCAGTGCTGACTGCTGGGGGCTCAGGAACCAGCCTAGTGATTTTTCCAGGATCTGGCCTGGCCCTTTATCACTTCACGGTAACAGGGACAGAAACCAGGAAAGCCAGAAAAATTATGCGGCAAAACATGCTTCCTACCGGCGTGGGTTTGCCACTCCGCCCACGGGCACTCGGGCCCGAGGCCTCCAGGCTGGACCCAGCTGTCGGAGGACGAGCCCTGAAGGCGGGCCGAGTCTGCAGACCCGGAAGAGCCAGGGCATCTGCACAGGGACGTCCGTGCCGCCCCACCGCTGGGACCCGCTCAGCCAACGCTAATTGAATCCGACAAGAATAAATCACAGGCTGACACTGCAGCGCTCACCTAAGGAGCAGCCGTGGAGGCGGAGGACACCCAGAGACGGAGCTCAGGAAGCGTGGTCTCCGCGTAGAAATGCCTCACATTCTTCCCAGAGCGGTCCTGTCTCCCTTCTAAAGGGACGGCCAGACCACCCAGCGCACAGTGTGCATCTGGGAGACTGTGCATAAAATCGTCAAGTCCCTTCAACTCCGGCGCTGCTGTCAGACTGAGGCTGCAAGCTTGTAAATAGAGGAGGAACTAACTGTCAGGAGACAAGCGGAGAGCAAGACGCGGCCGGCTCCCGCCTGTCCCGCAGCCGCCCCCACGCGAGTGCGCCGGCCCCACACTCCCTCCCCGCTGGCCAGCCTCCTGTCCCCGGCCCCGGGCCCCAAACCTTGGGGGCCCAGCTGTTTACCTTTTCTGTAAGGGACTCACTGGGGACAAGCGGGAAAGCCCCTCACGAGGGGCTGAGTGTAAAACAAGCCGGTGTCCCTGTCTTCCCTAGAAGGGGCCGGTCTAGGTGTCCGCTCGGACACAGCAGCTGGCGTCCAGAGCTGACGTTTTGTTTTAGTGGAATCTCATCCTTTTCCTTCACAAGATCTCTCAGTCTAATTAAATTTCAGGGAGACAGCGCCTTGGCAGAAGGCGAAAGCTAGCTGCTGGGCTGGAATGTGGGAGCTGGGCTCGGAACTGCATTGGGAAGCTTTACTGGTGCGTCTCTGGTTTCAATGAAACCTTGCACGGTAGCACGTCTGTTTCTGAGCTTTTGAAAGCCATTTTTCTTCTTCCTTAATTGTAGTTCCCTACTTGTTTTTAGATTAGGAGCTGCTTGTAGAAAAATACAGGAAACAGAGCTACAGTGCAGAGCGCCCTTCCCAGAGTCTCCTGCAGCCAGGCCAAGTGGCTCAGGCTCCAGCCCTGCACCCTCAGAGCTGGCAGAGCACAGGTGCGGGACCAACGGTGGCCCGCCCCCTCCTCCCGCAGCCGAGCATGACCCCTCGGGGCCTGGGGCTCTGCTTCAGGGCCACGCTTCGCGTCTCTGTGTGTCTCTCTCCAACAGAAGTAGCCTCGACATCGAGACACGTTTACTCGGGGAGAGGAGAGAAAAGTCACTTCACTTGTTTTCCTGCACGTATTTCCGCTCCACGCAGCACTGTGTCAAACTGCTGCTCAGTAGGTTCCGCACCTACTTCTCCTGAGGACTGCACGTGCACTTTCAGGGCCACCAGAAGTAACTTGTTGGACTGTTATTAACGCTGGAGGCCAAGGCAGCCCCTCAGTGAAGCCCTTTGGGAGCTCGCTTGAGCCCAGCCTGAATGTGGGGCTGGGTGCTGGAGAGGCGCTGGAAGGGCCATGCTGGGACAGCCCCCGGCCGACGGTGCAGACTTGGGGCCAGGCCGAGTGAGCCGCCGGGGCTGGGCTGAGCACGGAGGGTCTGCCGCCCCTGCGCCTGCCTGTGTGAGTCCACCTTCCAGAGCCTGTGGGGCAGAAACTTTTCAGCTGCAGCTTGCGCATCCGCTGGGCTCCTCGCTGCGGTGGTTTGAGGCTGTCCTTTAGTAGTCCGTGTGGCTGGGAGAATGTCTTCCCTGGGGTGTGGGGTGCTCACGCAGCCTGGTCTGTTTCAGAGCCCCTCTCTCTTTTTCTTCCCTCTCTCTTCTCCCTCCTCTGCCCTCACTTTCTTCTTGGAAGCATCTTGAAATTCTCATTTCTCATCCTCCCATCCATCAGTCGTGGGCAGGGGGGCTCCGCTGGGCCGGGTGGGTGGGCCCTCTCCACTCTCCCCCGGTTCCCTTCCTGTCTCCGGGGCAGGAGGGGCCCCAGGGGTAGGGGGTTCCGGGGGGGCCAGGGTGGGCGAGGAGGGCCCGGGGGCCGGGGCTCCCCTTGACCCGCGCCCACGACTTGCCCGCAGGAGCTGGTGCGAGAGATGGTGGAGGCCGACGTGGAGCTCATGAGGACCAACCCCAATGCCTGAGCGCCCGGCGGGGCTTCGCTGGGACCGAGCTGGCCGAGGTTTGCGGCAGCCGGGAAGGGCCCGGCCGATTCCCTTTCCTCCTCCGATCGGTTTTGGAATCAGATGTTTAATCACTTATTCGCTTCACTTGAAATTATATCCCAGACAACTAAAATTGTGGGCCTTTCAGACGGTTTTTCTCTTTTCTTATTAAAATGAGCCTTTCTCTTAACCGCATTAACAGGCCCTGTGGATACTGTCTCGAAGTTATAAAAGCATCAACTGTAAGGACCCCAAACAAAAAGTCACCCAGATCCATGCCTTGGAGTGGCCGCGGGCCTGAGCCGCCCAGGCGCACGCCCTCCCGAGTGAGCGCGACACTGCCGTCCCCTCCTGGTGACAATAAGCCGCTCTGTGCAGCGTCAACCCCAATGCCTGAGCGCCCGGCGGGGCTTCGCTGGGACCGAGCTGGCCGAGGTTTGCGGCAGCCGGGAAGGGCCCGGCCGATTCCCTTTCCTCCTCCGATCGGTTTTGGAATCAGATGTTTAATCACTTATTCGCTTCACTTGAAATTATATCCCAGACAACTAAAATTGTGGGCCTTTCAGACGGTTTTTCTCTTTTCTTATTAAAATGAGCCTTTCTCTTAACCGCATTAACAGGCCCTGTGGATACTGTCTCGAAGTTATAAAAGCATCAACTGTAAGGACCCCAAACAAAAAGTCACCCAGATCCATGCCTTGGAGTGGCCGCGGGCCTGAGCCGCCCAGGCGCACGCCCTCCCGAGTGAGCGCGACACTGCCGTCCCCTCCTGGTGACAATAAGCCGCTCTGTGCAGCGGGTCTGGAAACCCAGGTCCTGCAGAAAGGCGTCATTCACAGCAGCTCTGGTCTACAGCTATAATTAGAACCCGCAGGGCTCCCACCATCTCAAAAGAAGGCTTGAGCAATGGGGAGGGTTAGGAGAAACTTGAAGGAAGGTAAATATTGCTGGAACATTCCAGGCCAGGCCCCTGGGTGACCCGGAGGTCTCTGAGCCCATGCCTTTGCTTGTGGTCGAGTCTCACACACACTACTTATTTCCAACCTCCTCTCAGTACTACATCACTTTTAAAATCTAATTTTTATTTAGTCATTCAACCGGTTTATATTTAGTGCCTAATGTATGCCAGACACCGTGTGCGTGAGCCACACGAGGTTAATCAGAAATCCGGTTTCGCTGAGAGCATCACTTAGTGGCCTGGCTTTCACCGTGTGTGCCCCCGAGACGTGAACAGCGTCAGCCAGGTGGACACACGCGTGTGGATTCACCCGCACCAGCAAGCGTTCGTGTACAGGGAGCCTCTGCCTGAGAGGCTGTATTTTGCCCCAGAACAAATTGGGTCAGGACTCCTCTCCCCCTCACTCCCCCTCCAAGGAAAATAAAACTTTACAGCAAATGGAATTCCAGCCTTTGCACATGCTTGTGAGTGGGGCTGACCTATTTCTGAACGTCTTCGCGAGCAGGTTTATGATCTGGGGAGGACCTGGGCTCCAGGCTGGTGGCTGGAAAGAGGGCTCTTTGTGTGGCGAGAGCCTGCTGGCCGGGGCAGCCTGGCTCCCGTGGAGCAGAACCGGGGCCCCGAGCCGGCCCACCCGGGCCTTGGGCTCGGGAGCTGCCCCAGGACGGGCCTTCTCCCAATCGGGACGCTGCTAATTGGAAACAGATGGTCCCCGGGAAGCTGGGCCTCCAAGACTAGGCAGGCTGGTGGGCACACACTCACACACGCGAACACAAATACAAACACACGCCCACAAACACGTCAGCTCTCACACACACACAATGCAAACCTGCTGTCACAAACACACCTTTAAATGTCTCACAAACACACACCTTCACACACATTGCCATTGGCCTTGATGCGGTGGGCAGACTCCTCCTCCTCTTCCGCTGACCCCCTGAACCCTCTAGCCCGGCTCTCAGGCTCCCAGGGTTCCTGGCTTGTTACCCAGCGGCTCCTCAGTGAGCACTGGAGGGGGTCCAGGCAGGGGGTTAGCAGGGCTTCGGCGGTGCCCTGGGGTTAAATTACTATCAAAATGGCCTGGAGCATCGAGCTTCAGGGTTGCAGCCTTCTCTCTTCCCTTATTTTGGATGGGGAGAGGGTGATCTGGCCTCCTGACCTCCCCGTGTGTGTGTAAGAGGGCGGAAAGAGGACAGGGCTGCCTGCGCACCCCTGCGCTCCTTCCGTGCTGTGAACTGCACTTAGACGTCCTTTAACACAGTTCTCATTAAAGGGTTTCTTCTACCTTAAGTCTCGCTTCAATTTCAACAAGTTTTCTTTCCCCCTTTTCTCTCCTCTGTCAGCTTTGAGTATTCATTTCAGATGTGATAAATTATCTCCCACCTCGATTTTTCAAGTAGAAACTAAGAAATTTCTTGTTAAGCTTTATCTCCGATATGAGAGCAGAGC
>SJYC01115168.1:0-23281 GCA_006408675.1 Madoqua kirkii | reverse complement strand
TCCCTTGATCTGTCAGTGCCTCAGTTCCCTCATCTATGAAGTGGAAGCTTAGCCTGGGTGGTGGATGCTCAGTTGCTTCAGTAGCTGTCTCTTATACACATCTAGATGTGTATAAGAGACAGGGGGTGTGTGTGTGTGTGTGTGTGTGTGTGTGTGTGTGTGTGTGCTGCTCAGGGCAAATGACTCCGGCTTCCCAGGGAGAGCAGGCTTTGGGGGGCGTCCCCCGGAGCTGTTTTCAGAGCCCCGCCTCCTATGTGACGTCAGCCGCCCAGCAGCCCGCCCTGTCCTGCTGCCCTTCAGCCTGTAGTGAGGAGAGGTCATTACAAGTCCAGGACCAGCTTGCTTTAGACACCCAGTGCAATGCCTGGTTCTGGACCTGGAGTTAAAAACTAAAGGTAGAGTCCATATTTTGGCCACATTTTGTACATGCAGTTATTAACGGCTTCGTGTACTGATGTAAGCGCTCCCTTGTGGCTCCGTAAACGCAGGTTCCCGCGGTCTCAGCGCCCCGCGGGCTGCAGGGCCGCGGGGCCTCGAGCTGACCCGGTTGTGGGGCCGGTGGAGCTCTGGCGCCACCGCGCGGCGGACGTGGAGACTGCGGGCGGGAGTCCGCCGCGCCGGCTGGGGTTTCAGGCTGTTTGCGGAGGCCTTCCAGGGGTAACGCAGGCAGTGGTCCAGGCATCTTTGCAGCTGGGTCCTTACACCGACTCCAGCTCGTGAGGGAGAAGGGGCCGCTGAATGTCAAGTGACGTTGGAGTCCGTTTTGGTGGGTCTGTTTCTGTAAGGTGTACAGGAAATCCATGAATGAGCTGGACGTCCTTTGCCTGATTCCCTGGCCCATCCATCTCCAGACCCAAGAGCACCTGTGCCCTCCGAGGTGGCCGAGGCCAGCCAGGCTCGAGGTGTGTGCCGGGCACTCACCCCGCCTCCTGCACGCTGCCCTCCCCTCCCGGCCTCCTTAGAGCAACCCCATAGCTCCAGGCGCTTGTCCCAGGGGCCAGGCCCAGGCAGACTCGAAACAAGGGGGTGACTGTGCCCCCAAGCCCACTGTCTCTTGGTGCCCCCTGCTAAGTCTGTGCCCAGGGCCCAGCCCTCTTGGCCACAGGCTCTTCAGGGACGTCTGAGGGGCACGTGGCCGTCATCCCCTCCCCCGACGCAGTTCCAAACACAGTGAGGGACCCTGTGGGGGCCCTTTCCCTCAGTGAGGCCACTCCGAGGGGATCCCCTAAACCAGCCATCCGGGCAGCTGGCCGTCGGGATGATTACCTGAAAACCCAGGCCTTGGAAAAACCTCAACTACAGGGGCCGAGTTAATTCGAGTGATGGTTTCAACACAACGATTAATATTTGATGATAATCAAGGCATCGAACCCAGGGATCAAACCCAGGTCTCCCAAAGTCTTCACCAGCTGAGCCACAGGGGAGCCCAAGAGCAGTGGAGTGGGTAGCCCGTCCCTTCTCCAGCGGATCTTCCCCACCCAGTAGGTGGCTTCTCTCCCGGCTGAGCTACCAGGGAAGCCGGGTGCTAATGAGTAGTGTTGCTGTTTTAGCGTGAGTAGTGACAAATGTGCGTGACAGAGGTGTTCATGACCATCTGGAAGGGCTCCTAGAATAATTGCAGGAGACTCACCCTCACCTCTGAGCCCCTGAGTCCACCTTCCCTGGACACTGGCTCACGGCGTCATCAGAGGCGCGCCTCCAGGCCGTCCCAGGCCAGCTGGGCCTTTCCTTCCTCTTCTGCTTTGCCCAGAGCAGGGCTCTGCGGGGACCCTGTCTGCCTGCTAGAACGGCCAGTGGGCAGAGGCCCTAGTGGGCAGCCCTGGTGTTGGTGGGGACTACAGCTGTCTGTACTGGGAGGAAGACGGAACCGCCAATTTAGCATCTCCTGCAAGAAGATTCTAAGGGAGCAGGGTTTGAATCTTCACTTCTAAGTCACAGAGGTGGCCAGGACGTGGCACAGTGCCCTGGGTGATCAGGGGGACGGAAGCACATGTGGGTCCTGGCCACTCGGGAAGGTCTCCTGGGCCGGTGGCTGCACAGACCGCCGTCCCTGGCCAAGGCATCGGGTGCCCGGCGGTCTGTCCCTCCGCCCCCGGCCGCAGCGGCCCCCGCAAGTGTGAAGCTCTGATTCCCGGATGGGGACGAGCCCTGGGCCCAGGCGGACACCCCCGGGTGCTGTGAGCTGGGTGAACCAGTTCCAAGGGCATCTGGTGCCCCGGGGATGTGGTTACCTCCCGGCGGGCTCTCTCTGCCCAGGCAGTGCCAGAGTGAGGTTATATAAAAAGCCTTTATGAGCCAGGGAAAGTGTGTGATTTGTCCTGGAAGAACATAAAGCTCATTGTTCTCCCCCGGCCGCAGGTTGCTCTCAGCTCCGTTGGTCTCCTGGGAACGTTCGCTACCTGCCCCCGCGTCCATGGGCTTTGGGAGGAGGCTGCCAGACCACAGAGCTCTTGCCCTTCCGAAAGGAGAGAGAAAATGGGGCTTTCCCGCCTTCCTCTGATTTCACGAAGAACCGACTCTGGACAGGTTTTGTAGGCGCGTTGACTCGTGTGGAATTCATGATACACGTATGTTTGTCAGTCGGAAGGGTTCAGCCGTATTCAGTGCAGACATTGAACACTCCCTGCCTCAGCTCCGCCCTCCTGGGCTCACAGACCTGAGAGCTGCTGGGGGAGCGGGGGGCAGACGCAGCCCGCGAGAGAGGCCAGCAGGCCTCCCGGCAGACACGGTTCCCGGGCGCAGGCTGTGTGGCCGCTCGGAGGCTCGCAGCCGCCGGCCCTCCTGGCAGCACCATCTTTACTGGCCTGACGCTCGCTTCTGTGCCTGCAACTTGCTTTTGCCTTTCTTTTGAAGACAGTGACACAAAAGCATTTAAAAAATATCTACACACACACATTCACACAGACTTGGATTCAGCCACACACACTTTGTGGCTCTCAGCGACTGAGCGGGGTCAGGGCACAGCAGAATGAAGAGCCGTCAAGCCAGGGGGCGTCCCCTTGTTCCGGTAGCTGGACCCCGGACCCTAGGAACCAGCCTTTGCTGATGCTCTGCGGGAAGAGAGAAGCCCTCTGCTGCCTCGTCTGCTTCCCCCGGAGAAAGTGCTCGTCCTCTCTGCCGCGCCCACCTTTGCCACTGGAGGAGCAGAAGTGTGTTTGGCAGGCGGGGGTGCAGGGCTGGCAGGGGCACCTACCTGAGGCTTCCTCCCTGGAAGCAGGACTCGGAGGCCAGCTCCTCTGGACAAAGGTGCTGACAGGGCCCGGCACCCTCTGCTCTGGGGCTGAGGTGCACGCAGACACAGGATCCACAGGTGCCTCGAGCGCCGTCCACCTGGTGTGAGCAGCCCCGCCAGGCTTCCAGAACCCGCGCCTAGGGGGACCTCTCCTCCTGAGGCTGCCGAGTCTGGGAAAGCAGACCTTGAGCCAGTTTCTCTCGAGCTCCTGTGTGTGTTTGACGAGCCGAGCAGGGAAGCCTTCTGGATCACTTTTCTCCTCGCAAACCCTGGGCCCCCGCTCTCAAAATCGCCTAAGGATCTTTTCATCAGTTCAAAGGAAAAATGTGCTATTTCAGACTCAGAACGTGTCTCTTTATAGCCCTACGATTGTCACGTCATGGAAGAAGCATGCGGCTCCTGAGAGGAGGGGTGCCTGGCCGTAAAGGGCTTTTGGGGGGTGACTTTCCACTGAAGGAGCTGGGCTGTGAACTTCTCTTTCTGGACTGAGTCTAGCAGCATGTCGTTTTTTTTTTTTTTTTACTTACCAGATTGAGCAAAATCAACCTTGCAGAAGGTAAAAGGGGCAACAAAGGACGAGATGGTTGGATGGCATCACCGACTCGATGGACATGAGTTTGAGCAAACTCTGGGAGATAGTGAGGGAAAGGGAAGCCTGGTGTGCTGCCGTCCACGGGGCTGCAGAGAGTCACAAACGGCTGAGCCACTGAACAACAATGAATCTTGCTGTGTGTGTGTGTGTGTGTGTGTTGATGTGAGTATGTTGGTGTGTGTGTTGGTGTGTGCATTGGTGTCTATATGGGTGTGTGTGTGTGTCAGTGTATATATGTTGGTATGTGTGGTGTGTGTGTCTTCATAAGTAGGTGTATGTGTGTGTGTGTGTGTATGTGCTGTGTGTTGGTCTGTGTTGCTGTGTATGTTGGTGTGTGTGTGTGTTGGTATAGGTGTATGTTCGTGTTTGTATGTTGGTAGGTGTGTGTATTGGTGTATTTGTTGATGTGTGTGTATACTGGTCTGTGTCAGTGTGTGTGTGCCTGTCAGTATGTTTGTTATTGTGTGGGTGTGTTGGTGTGTGTTGGTGTATGGGTATGTTGGTGAGTTGCTGTGTGTTAGCGTGTGTGTATGTTGGGGTGTGTGTTGGTGTGTGTGTTGCTGTGTGTCAGTGTGAATTTTGTGTGTGTTGCTTTGTGTGTGTTGGTGTTTGTCAGTGTATGTGCATTGGTGTGGGGGGGTGTGTGTGTGTTAGTATGTGTGTGTCAACGTGTGTGTGTGTTGGTGTGAGTGTTGGTATGTGTGTTGCTGTGTATGTGTTGCTTTGTGAGTGTGTTGCTGTGTGTGTGTGGGTATATGTGTTGGCGTGTGTCGGTGTGTGTGTGTATTGGTGTGAGTGTTGCTGTGTGTTGATGTGTGTGTGTATTGGTGTGTGTATGTTGCTGTGTATATGCATTGGTGTGAGTGTTGGTGTGAATGTGTATGTTGCTGTGTGTGATTGAGTGTTGGTATGTGTGTGTTGCTGTGTGTATGCACTGGTGTGAGTGTTGGTGTGAGTGTCTGTGTTGCTGTGTGTGATTGAGTGCTGGTGTGTGTGTGTAGTGCTCTGTGTCAGTGTGGGTTGGTGTGTTTGTGTGTGTTGCTGTGTGAGTGCTGGTGTGTGTGTTTCTCTGTGTCAGTGTGTGTGTTGCTGTGTGTGTTGCTGTGTTTGTGTGTCAGTGTGTGTTTGTGTGAGTGTTGCTGTGTTTGTTTGTGTCAGTGTTTGTGTGAGTGTTCGTGTATATGTTAGTGTGTGTGTGTTGAGGTGTGTGTGTTGCTGTGTGTGTCGCTGTGTGTCGATGTGTGTGTGTTGGTGTGTGTTGCTGTGTGTGTGTGTCAAGGTGTGTGTGTTGCTGTGTGTTGCTGTGTGTGTGTTGGTGTGTGTCGGTGTGAGTGTTGGTGTGAGTGTTGGTGTGTATTCCTGTGTATGTGTGTCGGTGTGAGTGTTGGTGTGTATTCCTGTGTGTGTGTGTGTCGAGGTGTGTGTGTGTTGGTGTGTGTGTTGGCGTGTGTGTGAGGGGAGGGGCACTGGGGATCAAAAGCCGCAGGAGCAGAGACTTCTGCTCTTCTGGCTCAGAGCCGGGCTGGCACGTCCCCATCAGGCACCAGCCCTGACGTGAGACCTGCAGGTCTCGGGGCACCTGCGTGGTGTGGCTGGCGACTTGGGATGTCCTGTGCAGCCAAGCTCGTTTCTCCCCTGCAGGCCTCCTCAGCGCCGTCAGCTGCTCCAGCACAGGTTGGAATCCCGTGAGGCGTGTGCGTCCCACACAGGCTGACCGTGGAGCGTCCCCCAGGTTGCTGTTCTCTGGTTCCCTGTTGGAACCCTGGTGGGACCCCGGCTGCATGGGGCACGTCCAGGTCAGAGGCGGGACCCAGGGCGTGGGCTCCGGGGCTGCTTCCATGGGGAAGGAGGCTGCCCGCGATGGTCAGCGCCGTCTCTCCCGCATCTGTCTCTCCTGATCGCAGACGGCACACTGTGCCCGGTGGTCTCACAGAAGTGTTGTCAAGCCCTGGCTGTGAACAGGCGCTGAGAGTGGGTGACGTGCGGAACAGGGCTGGGGGTGCCAGGAGGGACAGGAGCCCCGGCCTTTGGTCTTGGACTGGGGCAGGGGTGCCAGGAGGGACAGGAGCCCCGGCCTTTGGTCTTGGACTGGGGCAGGGGTGCCAGGAGGGACAGGAGCCCAGGCCTTTGGTGTTGGACTGGGGCAGGGGTGCCAGGAGGGACAGGAGCCCAGGCCTTTGGTGTTGGACTGGGGCAGGGGTGCCAGGAGGGACAGGAGCCCAGGCCTTTGGTGTTGGACTGGGGCAGGGGTGCCAGGAGGGACAGGAGCCCAGGCCTTTGGTGTTGGACTGGGGCAGGGGTGCCAGGAGGGACAGGAGCCCAGGCCTTTGGTGTTGGACTGGGGCAGGGGTGCCAGGAGGGACAGGAGCCCAGGCCTTTGGTGTTGGACTGGGGCAGGGGTGCCAGGAGGGACAGGAGCCCAGGCCTTTGGTGTTGGACTGGGGCAGGGGTGCCAGGAGGGACAGGAGCCCAGGCCTTTGGTGTTGGACTGGGGCAGGGGTGCCAGGAGGGACAGGAGCCCAGGCCTTTGGTGTTGGACTGGGGCAGGGGTGCCAGGAGGGACAGGAGCCCAGGCCTTTGGTGTTGGACTGGGGCAGGGGTGCCAGGAGGGACAGGAGCCCAGGCCTTTGGTGTTGGACTGGGGCAGGGGTGCCAGGAGGGACAGGAGCCCAGGCCTTTGGTGTTGGACTGGGGCAGGGGTGCCAGGAGGGACAGGAGCCCAGGCCTTTGGTGTTGGACTGGGGCAGGGGTGCCAGGAGGGACAGGAGCCCAGGCCTTTGGTGTTGGACTGGGGCAGGGGTGCCAGGAGGGACAGGAGCCCAGGCCTTTGGTGTTGGACTGGGGCAGGGGTGCCAGGAGGGACAGGAGCCCAGGCCTTTGGTGTTGGACTGGGGCAGGGGTGCCAGGAGGGACAGGAGCCCAGGCCTTTGGTGTTGGACTGGGGCAGGGGTGCCAGGAGGGACAGGAGCCCAGGCCTTTGGTGTTGGACTGGGGCAGGGGTGCCAGGAGGGACAGGAGCCCAGGCCTTTGGTGTTGGACTGGGGCAGGGGTGCCAGGAGGGACAGGAGCCCCGGCCTTTGGTCTTGTCTCCATGCCACACTGACCGTGGTCCCAGCTCAGCTGCCACGCACGGTGTCTCAGGCTCCTCGAGCACAGCGGAGCTGGGCACGGGCGGTCGGGTAATCACTGTGCCCAAACATTGTGGCTGCCCTCTCCCCTGGCGCTTCTCATGGGTCAGGGCCACCTGCGCAGCCGGGCCACAGAAGCAGAAGGAGTGGAGCCACTTAGTCGTGTCCGGCTCTCTGCGACCCCATGGACTGCAGCCTGCCGGGCTCCTCTGTCCAAGGGGTTTTCCAAGCCCTTCTCCAGAGGATCTTCCCGACCCAGGGATCAAGCCAGGTCTCCCGCATTGCAGGCGGATTCTTTACCAGCTGCACCATCGGGAAGCCCTGGACCGCAGAGGAGACTCTACAACATCGCCCCAAGGTGGGCTTTCGGGGAGCCAGCCCCTTTCCGCCTCGGTGTGACGCGAGGGTGGCGCTGGCTGTGCCCACACCCAGGAGAAGCCTGAAAACGGTGCTGTTCCGCGCCCTGCATCCCAGGTGCTGTGGCGAGCTTGGGGCAGCAGGGTGAGAGAGAAGAGCTTCTGCCGGCTGGGAGATGCCTGCCCTGACAGTTGGACCGCGCTGTGCAGCCCCGGGTCTCAGATGCATCCCCGGGGCCAGGATCACCTCGGACAGTGGCTGGGTGCTGGCAGAGCTTAGGACAGGGGTTCTGAGTGGGGTCGACTCTGATTGCTGGGGGTCGTATGAACGTGCTGAAAAGGTACGTGTGCCGGTGTCCGGCCAGAGGGAGGCAGGGAGGACAGCCGGCCTCTGTCGCCAGCGGTCGTGGCTGCAGGGCAGTCCTGGCCTCGTGGTCGGCCGTCTCCCCAGAGGCTGGCTCTGCTCAGACGTGCTGTGACGCTGCCAATGGCGACGACTCAGCAAACAGCAGGTGTGGGCGCTCTCGTGGCCTGTTTTTTGAAAAAATTTTCTCTGCTAATGACGGTGCAAACAGGTAGAGACTTGAGCCATTCTGGCGGGGGCGTGGCGTGCAGCCTGCGGGGGCGTGGCGTGCAGCCTGCGGGGGCGTGGCGTGCAACCTGCCTGCGCGCTTCATCTGGAAGGTTCTGGAAGGTTCTGGCAAGTGCACTCTGCGGCCACAGGTCTGGGAACGGCCTCGCGTCTCCGTTTCTCGGCCTGAGTTGGCAGTTGCTCCAGGACATCAGGCCCTTGTGCTCTGAGCTTGGCCACACGGTGCCCTTCTGTGTGTCAGGTTCACCCGGAATCGTGAGCGGGGAAGGTTCCCTACGTGAGGCGGGTCTGGAAGGGCCGTGGGGCGGCCGGCGTGAAGGCTGCAGCCCTGCTGCTCCCGCAGGTCGCTTCACCTCAGCTCTCAGAGCGCGTCCTGGGACTTAACCCTGGGAGTTAACCCAGGCGAGCCAAGCCGCCGCCGGGACGTGGGGGCTGCACCCCCAGGCTGCGGGCCCCGTCCCCCACCGTGCACTTGTGGGCAGAGGCCGGGCCCAGGGCCGGAGGCAGGGCCCAGGGGGCGGCGAGTGTTAATCCCTGCTCACGACCCTCTGCTCTTCGGGACTGAAATCTCCTGTCTGGTGCTGGGCCATGTCTGCCCAAAGGTAAACTCAGGAAGTTTCTGCCAGAGCGATTAAGCCTTCCGTGAGTCGGTGAAAACAGATTCTTTATCTGACCTGTTTGGCTTCAGTTCACCGGGAATTCAGAATGTGCCCCGGCCTTTCAGAGGTGCTGGGTGCCCGTACGTCTCTCACATTCACACACTCGCACACCAGCCACCGACACACACCACACACACACAAGCCCTCGGTCTGGCTGGCGCAGACCTGTCTCTTCCTGCTTGGTTTCTGCGCCAGGAGACCGCGGAGCACACAGCTCAGGACTCGGCGGTTCCGAGGCGGGCACCCGCTGCTTCAGGATCGGGAGAAGGCGAGTCTGGGGCACCTCTGACTCAGCAGGGGCAGCCAGGGAGACGTGCCCTCCCACCCGGTCCCCAGCTATGCTCTTCTGTCCCGCAGGCTCTGAGCGGGTCTCGCCCTGGTCCTGACCTGGCAAAGAGCCACGTCCGCGTGTCCTGGGCAGCAGCAGGAGTCCAGGGCACACGGGGAGGCCAGGGGCTGAGCTCACCCACTGCCTGGTTGCAGGTTTGCGGCTGCCGGTCAGTAGCTGGTCAGCAGCTCCGTCCCCTCCAGCCTCCTGGAGAAATCTCGGGCGGCCCGGCCTAGGTGAGCCCTGTCCCGAGGGCGCCTGGCCGGGAAGCCTGTCCACCTGCAGCTCTCTCCAGAAGGGCTCAGAGCAGCACATTCCCACTAACACTTCCCGGCTGGGAAAAACTGAACTCTCAAACTTTCTGTATTTAAATGACAGTGCCAGTAGAATGTTATTTCATAAAATGAAAACAGAAAGAGCTATAAAGTCGCGGGCAGGGAGGGGGACGGATGGGTTATTTAGGAACCCAGCTCGCTGCGTCCCTGGGGGCTCCGGGCTGTGATGGGGGGCGTCCACTCGCAGGTGGCCCAGCTCTGGCTGGAGGGCGGGGCTGGGGACGCAGGGCGCTCGGGCTCTGGGCCCGTCCTGCTGGCTGAGCAGGCGCCCGGGTCGACTGGCGGGGTCACAGATGGGCTCCTCCTGGGGGCACGGAAGGCCCTGCCTCCTGCCGCTCCTTTTCCATCCGGGCCCCTGGGCTGCATGTGCCTCGTGGCAAGGGCCCTTCTCTTCATACAGGGCTTTACGTGCGGGGGAGCCGCGGAGCCGTCGGGACGGGGTGGCCCCTGTCCCTCCGCCGTCCCCCGTCACCTCCAGGGTGGCCCAGGCTATCCTCCCGAAGCCCTGTCCTCACCCCGGGCAGGCGGCCTCCAGGGGAGGGAGAGAGGGGAAGGACCAGGCTCGGTGTGTGTGGCCTCCTGGCATCATCTGGCTCCAGAGGGCGGGGGCCCTTCTCCCAACCCATCCCGAAGGGCAGCCAACTCACTCGCTCCCCTGGTCTTCTCGCGTCCATATTTGCTCACGAATTCTCTGGAAGGGGGCTGTGGGCGCCATGCGTGGTGCCAGGCCCTGGGAGAAGCCGGGCTGTGTCTTCGCACGCAGAGCCTGGGGGAGCTGACGGAGCCTGCGGAGCCTGCTCCACGCTTCCAGGCCCTGGAGACGGTGGACGGTCCAGTCGTCCTCCGCAGCAGGCGGGCAGCAGGCTTGTTATTTGGCACAGTTTAAAGGAGGTGACCGAGGCCCAGGTGTTGCCTGGACCACACCTGGAAGAATCTTCAAATTGTTTCCCCAGCAGTTATGAAAGTCTTATCTAAAAATCAGAAGTTCTTGAAGACTTTTTTTTTTCTTTTACATTAACTTTGTGTGTGTGGTTGAATAGGGGATTCTCGAGCTTAGTTTAAGCAGAACCAAGTCGTGAAAAGGCAGACACGGAGAAGTCTCCTTCCCGCCCAGGCCGCTGACCTCCCCCAGGCCCAGCGGCGACTGACCCGCTGCTTGTTTGTCTGTCTAGGGCAGGTTGCGATGCCTTGTTCTCCTGATACTTCACTGTAGAAATACAAGCAAACAAAGCACGTTCTTCTTTTTCTTCTTTTTAACCCCCGGCAGCGAAGTGTTAATCTCAGTTCCTATTGTGCCCTGCTGACCTCTCCTCAGCACATGGCAGTGCCTTCCAGAGGCGCCTGGCATGCCCAGGTTGGCTCACCCCGCACAGAGGTGTTGTCGGTCATCTGCTAGAACAAACAGCCTTTCAGTAATCCCCTTGGAAGCCTCGTTCTGTGTCCACAGGCTGGACTCCCAGACGTCAGGTGGTCAGGCCTGAGTCAGCGCCTGCGAGGGGTGTGGAGACCCTGCCCCGCCGGCCCCGCCCCCGTGTCCCCAAACTTAGGGGGTCTGCCAACAACGCACAGGAGGCTTGTTGACTCCGTGCAATATTTTTTATTGCACTAGGTCTTCATTGCTTTGGGGGCTTTCTCTAGTTTCGGTGAGCAGGGGCACTTCTTTTTGTGGGGGCTTCTCTTGGTGCAGAGCAGGGGCGCCAGGCGCCCGGATTTCGCGGCTGTGGGGCGCAGCCTCAGGAGTGGTGGCTCACGGGCTTAGCTGCTCAGCGGCACGTGCGATCTTCCCCGACCGGGGACTGAAGACCGGTCCCCCACACTGGCAGGTGGATTCTTATCCACTGAGGCACCAGGGAGCCCTCACTGCAGTTCTGATTTAAATTTCTTTCAAAGGAGAGTGAATATTTTTTTATGTTTTCTGTTTCTTGGTTTCCCTTTGCCCGGTTTCCCATCTGGTTGTGGGGCTTTCTCCTCATGATTTACAGAGGTTCTTTGTGTATGAGGAATACTCATCCTTGTCCAGGATGTAAGTTACAGACAGTTTTTCCCAGTTTGTTATTTGTCTTTCAACTTTTGTTTATCGTGCATTTTTTAAACTCTCTATTATGAACAAATAAATCCTCAAAAGAATAGTGCCGTGATCACCCATGTGTGTGTGTGTGTGTGTGTGTGAAGTTGCTCAGTCGTGTCCAACTCTTTGTGACCCCGTGGACTGTAGCCCACCAGGCTCCTCTGCCCATGGGACTCTCCAGGCAAGAACACTGGAGTGGGTGCCATTTCCTCCAGGGGATCTTCCCCAGCCGGGGATCGAACCTGGCCCTTCTACATTGCAGGCAGATTCTTTACCATCTGAGCCGCCAGGGAAGCCGTGATGGATCAGATGGTGTCCCTCTGTATCCACCCGCTAATCCAACAGTGGACAGCAGCTACCGCCTCCGCCCCAGCTATGTGTGTGCATGTGTGTGAGAGAGCACGTCAGCTTGGCCTTCCTGAAACCTGGATGTTTTCTTACACAGTCATCGCATCCAAGAAGACAGACAATAATGCCCTCACCTTTCTGCCCAGAATTTTCTTCTCTTTCCTTTTCTTCATACAGATTTTAGATTTACTTGTCTCGTTCCAGAAACAGGCCCCTTTAAAAACCAAGATGCGTTTGTATTTGATTACACGAACTCAGAGTTGGCATCTTTTGACGCAGAGTCTTCGTATCAGATGCATGGCATGTCCTTCCGTTTAGAAATCCTTCCTCCTGTTCTTCAGGAGCATCTGGAGGTTGTACGCTGAGGGGTAAGAGAGGAAGACGGGCTCAGGGCGAGGACGACTCGGGTCCGCAAGTCCGACTCCTTGGCCTCTGGCTGCTTCCTCACTCCAGGCAGGGCGGCAGGTGGGCAGAACCGAGGCAGTCCCTCCGAGGCCTCTCCTGGGACCCCAGGAGTCTGCAAGATGCGCTGTCTTCAGGGACGCCATGGTGTCGAGGCTGGTCTGCAGGGTCACGCGCGCCTCGAGGGGGCACTGCTGTGCCACCTCTCTCCTCCCAGGCTGAAGTGGCGGGTGAGGCAGGAGCATCCCTGCAGCGGGGAGGCCTGTGCAGGAGCGGGCCCAGAGGGGGCCCAGAGGGGGCTCAGAGGGGGCCCAGAGGGGGCCCAGAGGGGGCTCAGAGGGGGGAGCAGAGGGGGCAGGGGGCCCAGAGGGCGCTCAGAGGGGGCCCAGAGGGGGCCCAGAGGGGGCCCAGAGGGCGCTCAGAGGGGGCCCAGAGGGGGCCCAGAGGGGGCCCAGAGGGCGCTCAGAGGGGGCCCAGAGGGGGCCCAGAGGGGGCCCAGAGGGCGCTCAGAGGGGGCCCAGAGGGGGCCCAGAGGGGGCCCAGAGGGCGCTCAGAGGGGGCCCAGAGGGGGCCCAGAGGGGGCCCAGAGGGCGCTCAGAGGGGGCCCAGAGGGGGCCCAGAGGGGGCCCAGAGGGCGCTCAGAGGGGGCCCAGAGGGGGCCCAGAGGGGGCCCAGAGGGCGCTCAGAGGGGGCCCAGAGGGGGCCCAGAGGGGGCCCAGAGGGGGCTCAGAGGGGGCCCAGAGGGCGCTCAGAGGGGGCCCAGAGGCCCGGCCGGGCGCCCGCTCTGCCTGGCGAGCCCCTCTGTGGCCCGTCTCTGGGAGCAGCCGTGGCCTCTGGGGCTGTGCTTGTAATTACGCTGCTGGCTGTTTGGTGGAGAGCGCGGGTGTGGATTGCAGCCCCGGTTCTGGGACGGAAGGCACCTTCTCGGGGCCGGGGGGTCACTGCCCGCTGTGTTGGCCGCGTTGGACCCGGAGCCACTGTGCGGACTCGGGGCTCCTCGCTGCTGCTGGCCCGCCCGGCGGAGCGCCCCTCGCAGCCTGTGGCTCGCTGTGCAGCTCTGTCCTGGAAGGCTTCCCGCGCTCCCAAGGCGCCTCTGAACTTGGGGTGCCCCAGCCCGTCTGCGGTCTCCTCCGAGGCTGTACGAAGGGCTGGGCCGCACAGAACAAAGAGGGCCTTGTCAGGCGCAGTGTTTGCCCTCTTTGTCACACCCAGGGCAGCATGAGGCTTTTAAAACCCTTTCTGTGACTCAGTGACCTCGCCTGTTCATCAGCGCCGCGCCGCTCCCGGAGCCCCTGCTTTTTCCGTGTCAGCTCCCCGTTCTTTCTTGGTGCGGGTCCCGCGAGCCAAGACGAATGGGATGTGGCTGCTTGCCCTCGCCTCCCCCTCTCGGGCTTCCCAGGGAGGACAAGCCACCGCGAGGCTCTCGCGGCGGGGGAGGCGCCCTGCACGGGCTCTCTGCCGTCGGGGGGGCCCAGGCTGGCCTGCCGCGTCTCCCTGGGAGCCAGAGAGGCTGAGTCACCTCAGGGCGGAGAGACGCCCCTCTCCCCTGTCATCCAGAAACAACTTCTCTCCCTTTCTTTCTGCCCGTTTCTTCCAGCACACTGTCTCACCTTCTCTCCTGCCTCCTGCAATCTGAAGGTAAAACCCTGGGGCCCCACAACAGGAGACCCCCAGGGCCTCCCTCACGGCCTCGGCTCCGAGCCCCGGAGCCCTGTGGCTGGCCTACGGCCCAGGCGGCTGCGGGCAGACTGGGCCAGACCCAGGCAGGACGCGCTTCCCCAGCCTCCGGTCCAAACAGCTAATAAATGACCCACGGGTCTGGGTGTCAGCAAGAGCGTGCTGGGCGCCCCGCCCCGCCTCCCGCCTGCCTCATCCTCAATTTATGAAGAGGGAGTTTGTGGGGTTTTTCCTGTGCAGGCCACTGGGCTTAAATTCATAGCTCGCGTGGCCTTTGTGGAAAGAACCATGGTCAGAATCTGACTAATTCATCAATGGATTTATGGCCTGTTCGGAGCCCACATGTGAAATGGAAAGAACCACGCTATTCAGTGGCAACAGCCGGATTTATTTGGTACGAGATGGTTACCATAGAGGGACCTTTACAGATGAGATGAGGTTTTGGAAACGGTGGGATTTCGGACATGTGGCCGTATTGTTTTTGGAGACACGGCATAATACCCCACTCAATTATCTGCTGTGCTTGGATGGGTAATAAATTCCAGCGAAGAAATGCAGAAAACAGCGGCAGTTCTTTCCTAAAGCATGGTGTTTCGGCCCTCACCCCTCACCCGCTGCCTCTTGTACTGCCCTCTTCGAGCTGTTCAGAACCAGGGTTTCTAAGTGAAATAATAAAGCGTAAAGGAAGAGACGACTCCCGAGAACGGCTCTGAGAGCCAGGCTGCTCTGTGCCACATGCGGGCCTCACCTCTGAATGTCGTTGTCACTGCCGCACGTGGGCATCCAGACCCCCAGCCCAGCCTCCGGGGCTAATTCCTGCATTTCACCCGGACTCACTGCCAATTCTTCCAGGGACATCTTGGCACGGACGGTACCCAGGGCCTTCCATCCCTCCCTGGATCCTTCTGACACTTTTCGGACAACGCCGTAAGGACCACAGCTTGGAAAAATAATCGGATTTGGGGGCCTTTCCAGGTGCTTTGATGGCAAAACTCAGAGTCACAGCCGTTTATTCCTTTTCCTTTGAGTCCTGCTTTCAGATGCTCTTCTTCACTCGGGCCTTTGGACCCGTCCCTGGCTCTCACGGATACCTAGCACTCTGGACACCAGAGACGGTGACTGGCTGCGGCTGCTGAGTGAGACCGGCGGCTGGCCACAGAGACGGAGCCAGAGCAGCAGGCTCGCGCCTCAGCGGCGAGTGGGAAACGCAGAGCCGAGGGCCTGAGTCCGCGGAGGAGGTCTGTGGAAGCCGCTGGGCAGTCTGCAGATGGGAGTGCTGATCTCAGCGCAGGACTTGGAGGCTGTGAGCAGCCTTGTCCTAACTGCAACGCCACTGGCGTGCAGAACGTCACTGTCTCTGCTGGTGTCTTCAGCGCTCCGTCCTAGAAGGGACCCTAGGCTGGCAGACTGACCTTGAACACAGCATTTCAGACCATTTCCATGGCTTGGTTTTCTAAATCCCAGGCTGAGACCCCACAGTATGTGGATCATAACTGGCATTAAAAGTGGAGTTTTCATTTCCATCCCTGCTGGGACCAGAAGTTCAGAGAAAATAAGACAGGCAGACAGCTCTGACCTCACCCAGAAACGGCATCTCCAAGCCCCGTGGAAACAAACACTTTACTCATTAAGACTGCTCCTTCCCATCACGGGGAGCACAGCCACGCTCCCCCCAAGAACCCCAGGCCCCACCCCACCCACTCTGTCCTGTCCTGGGCAAGCCGAGCTCTGGGCGTGAAAATGGCTTCAGAATGAGGCATCTTGGTGGTTGTTTTTGAAAGAGAACTCTCGGTGACCCTGGAATTCCATCCTCCTTGAGAGCGAGCACCCAGGGGCCGAAGCCCTGAGACTCGGCCTCTGGGACTGTGGGGGAGTCGGTGTCAGGCGGGCGGATGGCACTTCGCGGCCTTGGTGTTATTCCTGATGGAGATGCTCATCGCCCAAACCTCCCGGAATGGGTAATAAATTCCAGCGAAGAAATGCAGAAAACAGCGGCAGTTCTTTCCTAAAGCATGGTGTTTCGGCCCTCACCCCTCACCCGCTGCCTCTTGTACTGCCCTCTTCGAGCTGTTCAGAACCAGGGTTTCTAAGTGAAATAATAAAGCGTAAAGGAAGAGACGACTCCCGAGAACGGCTCTGAGAGCCAGGCTGCTCTGTGCCACATGCGGGCCTCACCTCTGAATGTCGTTGTCACTGCCGCACGTGGGCATCCAGACCCCCAGCCCAGCCTCCGGGGCTAATTCCTGCATTTCACCCGGACTCACTGCCAATTCTTCCAGGGACATCTTGGCACGGACGGTACCCAGGGCCTTCCATCCCTCCCTGGATCCTTCTGACACTTTTCGGACAACGCCGTAAGGACCACAGCTTGGAAAAATAATCGGATTTGGGGGCCTTTCCAGGTGCTTTGATGGCAAAACTCAGAGTCACAGCCGTTTATTCCTTTTCCTTTGAGTCCTGCTTTCAGATGCTCTTCTTCACTCGGGCCTTTGGACCCGTCCCTGGCTCTCACGGATACTGAGCACTCTGGACACCAGAGACGGTGACTGGCTGCGGCTGCTGAGTGAGACCGGCGGCTGGCCACAGAGACGGAGCCAGAGCAGCAGGCTCGCGCCTCAGCGGCGAGTGGGAAACGCAGAGCCGAGGGCCTGAGTCCGCGGAGGAGGTCTGTGGAAGCCGCTGGGCAGTCTGCAGATGGGAGTGCTGATCTCAGCGCAGGACTTGGAGGCTGTGAGCAGCCTTGTCCTAACTGCAACGCCACTGGCGTGCAGAACGTCACTGTCTCTGCTGGTGTCTTCAGCGCTCCGTCCTAGAAGGGACCCTAGGCTGGCAGACTGACCTTGAACACAGCATTTCAGACCATTTCCATGGCTTGGTTTTCTAAATCCCAGGCTGAGACCCCACAGTATGTGGATCATAACTGGCATTAAAAGTGGAGTTTTCATTTCCATCCCTGCTGGGACCAGAAGTTCAGAGAAAATAAGACAGGCAGACAGCTCTGACCTCACCCAGAAACGGCATCTCCAAGCCCCGTGGAAACAAACACTTTACTCATTAAGACTGCTCCTTCCCATCACGGGGAGCACAGCCACGCTCCCCCCAAGAACCCCAGGCCCCACCCCACCCACTCTGTCCTGTCCTGGGCAAGCGAGCTCTGGGCGTGAAAATGGCTTCAGAATGAGGCATCTTGGTGGTTGTTTTTGAAAGAGAACTCTCGGTGACCCTGGAATTCCATCCTCCTTGAGAGCGAGCACCCAGGGGCCGAAGCCCTGAGACTCGGCCTCTGGGACTGTGGGGGAGTCGGTGTCAGGCGGGCGGATGGCACTTCGCGGCCTTGGTGTTATTCCTGATGGAGATGCTCATCGCCCAAACCTCCCGGAGTCCCAGGTAGAGACTCCGTCGCCCGTGAGAACAGGAGCTCCTCCCCTGCGCTGAGCTGCTCACGGCCCCAGGCTGGGGCTGCCAGGACTGTCAGCTTCTCCTGTTTTCTAGAAACCAGATGCACCGGTGAACCTTTCCCTGGCACTGGGTGGCGTCTGCATGAGCCACGGGGTGCCCCAGCACCGCCGGCTGACACAGGGCCCGGGGTTCTGATGACCCCAGCTCTCTTCTGCCCCCGGAACCCAGCCTCCACTCCCACAGAAGGGTAGTGAGCAGGAGCGGGAGCCGCAAGGTGGGGTCACCCCATGTCCCTCCCGTGGGTGAGGGGTGGTCGTTGCCTGGATACACAGGGCAAGCCCAGGGCCTCCGAACGGCTGCAACCTGAGCGGCTGGTGGGGCTGGTGCTGAGCTAGGCCTGGGGTGGGGCTGGGGGAAAGGACACGTGCCCCTCAACTCCCTTGTGGGACCACGGTGGCCACGTCCAGGTGCCGAGGGGGCTCAGCTCGCCCCGTGTTTCCAGTGGCCCGGGGCCCCGGGACGCCTTGCGGTGTCTTCCCGGGGATGGGGCCCAGCCAGGAGGACTGTGGTGCTGGCCCTGAAATTGCCTGAGGCTGGGCGGGTCTGGGCCGGCCAGGTGTTGGTCCTGCCCCTCTGCCACGGGCACTGCCCTCTACACCCAGTGAGGAATCTTCCGAGCAGAACAGCAAACTTGACCTGCTGACTGTCCATCTGAGGAAGGCCCACCACTCCACAGGACAGCGAGCACCACCTGTCCATCCGAGGAAGACCCACCACTCCCCAAGACAGCGAGCACCACCTGTCCATCCGAGGAAGGCCCACCACTCCACAGGACAGCGAGCACCACCTGTCCATCCGAGGAAGGCCCACCACTCCACAAGACAGCGAGCACCACCTGTCCATCTGAGGAAGGCCCATCACGCAGACAGACGCTCCAGGGTCGAGGGGGCGGCCCTCAGGCCATCACGGCGGCAGGAGAGGGCCAGGGTCACACTGCTGAGCCCACCCCGTGCGAGGCCTGCGGTGCGTCCGCTGGGAGTGGGCACTTGGGCCGTGGTGCATATGTGGTAAGTCGCTTCAGTCGTGTCTGACTCTGTGAGACCCCACGGACTGTAGTCCACCGGGCTCCTGTGTCCATGGGATTCTCCAGGCAAGAAGACTGGAGTGGGTAGTCATGTCCCCCTCCAGGGGATCTTTCCCACCCAGGGACTGAACCGCATCTCTTACACCTCCTGCACTGGCAGGCGGGCTCTCTACCACTGGTGCCACCTGGGCTGGTGGGCAGGGCAAGCAGTCTGCTGAGGACTGTTCCATGTCTCCACTCCTGGTGGCTCAGTGGTAAGAAGAACCTGCCTAATAGTGCAGGAGATGTGGGTTTGACTCCTGGGTCCAGAAGATCCCCGGAGGAGGAAACGACACCGACTCCAGTATTCTCGCCTGGAGAACCCCATGGACAGAGGAGCCTGGCGGGCTATAGTCTGCAGGGTGGCCAGAGAGTCAGACTCAACCAGCGACAAGCACCAGCATCCGCCTTCCCGTGTGTGCCCTGCGCCTCAGGGGAGGCTGCTGCCACCCCCAACCCCAGGGAGTGGATCCGAGTGTCTAAGGACCATCTCCCCTTTACTGCCGATGCTCTGGTTAGTGGAGACACAGGTGGTTCCGTTGCTTGGGGAACAGACGGATCCTTGAGTTGCCTTTGCTTGTGGAAAGCCCATAGCTGGGAAGATTGGAAAATGACGAAGTTGTGAGGTCTTCTAAGTTTGCTTGCTAAGCAGTGGCAGAAGCTGACAGTGTGCTCTTTCCCTCAAGTAGCATCCGCTGTCGAGTTTTTAAGGAGTCTGGGCTCCTGATGGCGGTTTCTAACACGCAGCATGATAGTAGCAGCAAAGGGCACAGCGTGCCTGTGTGTGCTCGGCCCGCTGCCGGGCAATCCCCCTGAAGGTGAATGAAGCCTCGGCGTGATGGGGGGAGACGTGGGCCACTAGACCCCTCGGCAACTCACGGCCGCAGATCAGAGCCCTGTGGGTGCTCGGCCTTCGCGGCGGTTCATGGCGACCCCTGACTGTCTGTTCCCAGAGCCGCACTGCGTCCGAGTCCTGTGTTAGCACAGAGCTGTGCACTCCGCCGCCGCTAAGTGCAGCTCCGGGGTGGTCACTTGTCTCTGGCGTTATGTCTTCACTTCCTGCAACTCACTTCAAGTTTTATTCAAACAAAAGCACGAAGGACTTGTCTGTGGGTCGCTCACGTTTTCGAGGCTTGATCGGTCCTACGGGTGCTCCACCTGGGGCAAGGCCTCCTGGAAAGGCGGTCAGTGTGGGGCGGGCCAGAGCCCAGGCCGGGGAGCCAGCCGGGCGCGGAGCAGAGGCGCACTCACCAGCGAGAGCGGCCCCTTAGAGACGCAGGGTGCGCTCGGTGCTTGCTGGGCGACGCTCTCTCTAACCTCACAGCAGCCTTTTAAGGAAGGCGTCCTCGTTCCTATTTACAAAGGAATAACTGGGCTCAAGGTCGCCCAACTCGTAGGTGGGGGCTGGTCCTCGGGGTCTGCTGGACTCGAAGGTCTGTACACGCGCTGTTTCCCTCAGACCACGTGAGACGCTGCGTATCCTCCCAACAAAGACTTTCCCGGGAAAAGTCCTCTTTCTCAGTAGCTGTACGTTACATAGTGTTGAGGTCACGGAAGGAAAAATCACACAGCTGAACAATCTCAGGAGGGGCAACGCTCAATCTCAGCAAGGGTCTAAACTGAGCCACCAGTTACACGAAGTGCAGGGGGCGTCCAAGCGACGCTGCTGCACGCAGTCAGCAAACTCACGGCGTGCACGGTGCTGCTAGACGAACGCCCCGGCTTCTTCAACAGAGACCCTCAAGGAGAAAGAAATGGAAACGGCAGGCGGAAAAGGGCCCGAGAGATGAGTCAGCCCGTACAACATGTGGGCCTCGGACACTCCCGAGCAGCCGTGAGGAGAGGCCCCGAGACCGGCAGCGACAGCCCTGGCTGGGCGTGTGGCGGTCCTGGAGGGGCGCGCTCACATTTTCCTTTCGTTGTGATCGCTGTAGTGCAGCTGTTTTCTCGCCAAGACAGCTATATTTTTAAATGCCAAGGAAACATTTTTATATGAAATGATATACCTTGTTTTTACTTCAAACTGAATTAGAGGAAGTGGGTACTTGGTGGGAGTTTATATAAAAATACTGAAAACTGAATTGAATGAAGAGTACTTTTTGTTTATATATTTCCAATTAAAATCTAGAAAAACAATAGGGAAGCAATAGAGAGGACCTTGTCCGATTTTCTTATTGATACTTGAAGCCTGTTTGTGTGTCAGGTCAGTTATAAAAACAATAAATCCATTCCTTCTTCCATTATTTTTAACCTCTTTGTTTTTCTGCAATGTTTAGTGCTTTTAAGGAAATACTTATGAAGAAACATAAGTTTAATTTTCTTGGAGGTACTGTCTTGGCTGGGGAAATGTTTTTATTATATAGCATGGCAAGTCTCAAATATTTCAAATGTAAAATTAAGCAGCTCTTTTTTATTTGCAGGGGAAGTTTAAATATTTCATGATACATTGCATGCATGCTAAGTCACTTCAGTCGTGTCCAACTCTGTGCGACCCCAGGGACAGCAGCCCACCAAGCTCCTCTGTCCACGGGATTCAACTTGACCTAAAAACAAATGCTGTAGAGTGTTTGATTGTGAGTTAAGTAGCTATGCTGTCTGAATTTGTAGATACATTATCGAGCTCTTTAAAGGAAAGGCGCTGTAGGAAAGTCTCCAGTGTGAGCTGAGTGTTGAAAACACATGGTTTGTTGTTTGCCTTTGGAATTGCTATTCTGATTTCCCATTTCAGGGCGCTGCTTGCATCTGGGTCTGGTGGGAGAGTAATGCGGGCGAGCGGCTGAGCAGAGCCATCACTAAAGGCAGAGGTGTGGCTGAGCGCGGGCGGGCGCAGGAGGCCTGGGCTGTCCTAGGAAGCTTCACCGAGAGCAGGTTAGCGGTCCCTCAGTGTCGGGGTGCTCACGGCACACGAGGGGTGACTGGCCTGCCTCCCAGGACTGCGTGAGGTCCCACACGGCGAGGCAGGCCTGGCATGGGGGGTGAGCGCTACGGGTATCCACACACATAGCTAATTCCTGGGACCCCCGTGAGCAGAGAGACAATCTCGCAGGCACCGGGGAAGATTGTCGCCCTGGCTAGTCCCCTGGTTGAAGAGGTGACTTCTGCCTGCACTTCTGTCCTGTCTCCTGCGCGGAGAGGGAGAACCCGCGACCACGTGATCCCAGCAGCGGGCAGCCACTCCTGAGAGCCCAGGGAAGGAGCCTTTTCTTTAAAACGATGCTCCACGCGTTTCAGGGAAACTACTGTCTCTGAAGATGAAGAGAAAGGGAGCTCCTGAGGTGCGTCCTCAGACATTTTCAGAAGTGTTAAGACACTTTCAGGAACACATGCACTTTCATAACATGCAGCATGCAAAATATGAGTTTAACACATGTTGGTTACCAGATTTTATTTTTTTAATAAAAAGAACAAGTTTTTTTTTTTTTTTCTGAAGACAGTTCAAAAACACGTATCTGGATCTTTACCTTTAAGGGAACGTAACTGGGTGCAGCTCCAGCTGTACGATGCGACATTTGCACTAAAAACAAATGCTGTAGAGTGTTTGATTGTGAGTTAAGTAGCTATGCTGTCTGAATTTGTAGATACATTATCGAGCTCTTTAAAGGAAAGGCGCTGTAGGAAAGTCTCCAGTGTGAGCTGAGTGTTGAAAACACATGGTTTGTTGTTTGCCTTTGGAATTGCTATTCTGATTTCCCATTTCAGGGCGCTGCTTGCATCTGGGTCTGGTGGGAGAGTAATGCGGGCGAGCGGCTGAGCAGAGCCATCACTAAAGGCAGAGGTGTGGCTGAGCGCGGGCGGGCGCAGGAGGCCTGGGCTGTCCTAGGAAGCTTCACCGAGAGCAGGTTAGCGGTCCCTCAGTGTCGGGGTGCTCACGGCACACGAGGGGTGACTGGCCTGCCTCCCAGGACTGCGTGAGGTCCCACACGGCGAGGCAGGCCTGGCATGGGGGGTGAGCGCTACGGGTATCCACACACATAGCTAATTCCTGGGACCCCCGTGAGCAGAGAGACAATCTCGCAGGCACGGGGAAGATTGTCGCCCTGGCTAGTCCCCTGGTTGAAGAGGTGACTTCTGCCTGCACTTCTGTCCTGTCTCCTGCGCGGAGAGGGAGAACCCGCGACCACGTGATCCCAGCAGCGGGCAGCCACTCCTGAGAGCCCAGGGAAGGAGCCTTTTCTTTAAAACGATGCTCCACGCGTTTCAGGGAAACTACTGTCTCTGAAGATGAAGAGAAAGGGAGCTCCTGAGGTGCGTCCTCAGACATTTTCAGAAGTGTTAAGACACTTTCAGGAACACATGCACTTTCATAACATGCAGCATGCAAAATATGAGTTTAACACATGTTGGTTACCAGATTTTATTTTTTTAATAAAAAGAACAAGTTTTTTTTTTTTTTTCTGAAGACAGTTCAAAAACACGTATCTGGATCTTTACCTTTAAGGGAACGTAACTGGGTGCAGCTCCAGCTGTACGATGCGACATTTGCATGAAGTGGCATGTACCTTTTACAGCTTTTCCAAGAATCGCCTTTTTTTCTTAAAGATGGAGTTGCAGGAGTGGAAGCCGTTATTTTTCTTAGCACACACCCTTTGTTTCTACCACGTCTTGCAAGAGCAGACGCCTTGGGACGGTGGTGGACTCCTCGATGCCGTGTTGATAAGCCTCGTTGGCTTGTCCTTGTCCTGGGGACCTCCCTGGGCATTACCAAGCCAGAGTGCTCAAGAGGCTTTCTGCTTCTCAGTGGGCATCACATCACAGATGGGAAGTAATAGAAGTGTTGAGAATGTCCGAAACGGCTTTTGTGATTTTTCGAAATATTTAAGTTCTTTTAATATCTAGTTGATCCTGGTGAGACAAACATTTCATACATGTGTGAACAAAAAGGCATGTACTACAACCGCTCATCGAAGGAAAGAATAACCAAAGTAGAGCAGGTTAGTGTCCCCTGCAAAGAAGACAGCCTCCAGTCAAGGAATCTCTGCAGATGAAGTTTAGTTCCAAATCCCAAACACCGGCTCAGGGGCACTTCATTACTTCTTGAGTAG
>SJYC01115167.1:0-17192 GCA_006408675.1 Madoqua kirkii | reverse complement strand
GCCTCCAGCCCCTCCCCGTGTGGTCGGCAGCCTCCCACTGGCTGTTTCACGCATGACAGTGTGTCTATGTCCACCTTAATCTCCCGGTTTGTCCCACCCTCCTCATCCCCCGTGTCCACAAGTCCTTTCTCTACGTCTGTGTCTCTATTCCTGCCCTGAAAATGGGTCCGTGTGCACTATTTTCTTAGATCCACATATTTGTGTTAATACACGATATTTGTTCCTCTTTCTGACTCACTTCTCGTTTTCACAATTGCTGGTCCCACTGCCAGAGCCCGACGGTGTGGTTAATCGAGGGGTCATGACACCACTTCTGAGTGAGGCAATTACAGGTTAAAAGGGAAAAGGCAGTGACTCTGGGAACCCTAGTCAAGAGAAGCCCTGCTCGCGCGTCTGAAGCTCTCTCGCTGGTCTGTCGGCCTGCTCTCCTCCATTTAGTTTTCCTTTGCAAGTTTCTCTTTAGGACTGTCGCGACTTTGCTTCTGCGTCCTTACCTGCCTCCGCTCTGGGCCAGGTGGACAGTCTGCAGCTGAGAAGTGGACAGAGACACCTCCTGGGAGGCAGAGGGCCCTGCGGGGTGGTGTGTGCCCGCAGGGCGGTCCCCGCCCCCTCCGCCCCAGCACCTGCCACTCGGAGCAGACTGACTCGGGAGGCGGCTCTGACTCCAGGGCCTCCTGACACCTTTGCTGACAGATCTGGACCCTTTTTTGGAAAAAAAAAAATCCCGTCGCTGGTGCGATTACCTTGCATCTAGTGCTGCGGCCAGTTGCCAGAGCTGTGGGAAGAGAAGAGATAAGGAAACGGGAAGAGAAATAGCTTGACAGACCAGAGGAATGAGTTTGCACACGTTCCGCCACCCCAGCCTTCAGCTCCAGCTTTTAAGTCTTCATCTGGCCGGCTGAGGTCAAAGTACTCTTTACTTCTCGTGAAAAATGCTTCCCAGGGGAGGCATGCTGACTCTGGTTCTGAAACTGATTAATGCTCTTGGAGTCCCCAAAGAGCCATTGCTAAGTGTCTAAGTTACAGTTTCAGAGGAAATGGGATGTGTTTTTGAACTCATCTAAAATGGCTTCATGGAGGGTAAATCTCAAGTTGCATTTATAAAGGGGGAAGCCTGCAGTTCGGCCTGGGAGAATGAATAAAACATTCTTGACCCACGTGTGGGGACTTGGTTTCATGAGAGAAGAATCTGAATGAGAAGGCGTCACCGCGAGGCCTTCCTGGGGTGTTGCCTGGTCCGCTGGCCGACGGCAGGACTCAGTCCGGTGAGTGCAAGCAGAAGGGGACCCCTTGCAGATGTTGTGTGATTTCCAGACCTTTCCTGCATTTCGAAGGAACAGACGCCAGCTGACCCTAGGAGCACTGTCCAAAGCCGCCCTGCAGAACTGAGCACACGCCCGCCTCCTGTCTGCCTCAGTGGACCTCGGCCGGGCGCAGGCAGGGCGGCAGCAGGCTCCGAGCCATCCCAGCTGGTGCCACTGGCAACCAGGAGATCCTGCAGGATCCAGAGTCACGCCGGCCAAGCATGTGCCCTTGGCCATGCTCTGCAGAGTCCCGGATGCCAGCAAGTAGGCACCACTGAACCGAGGGCCAGACAGCCCCATGGTGGGCACAGTGTTAGAAGCAGACCTGCCACCCTTGCATTCAGGTTTCTCCATAGTGGGGCCTAAAGTGCTGTCGGGCTCGATGCGGGAGAACTGGAGAACTCTAGCTCTCAGCTCCCGGGGTGCAGGGCTGCACGTGGGAAGGGTGTTGGCAGGGGCACACAGTGACTCAGGGCATAGCGCTCAGCACAGTCCCCTGCCTTGGCCACCTCACCTCTCATTGAGCCCTTCTTCCCATTCTTCAGCTTTTGAATATGAATGATTCAATATGCAATAAAAATATAGTACTCATTTTGGCTTCTAATCCAAGATGGTGATGGAGGAAACTCCTGAGACCCCCTCCTCAACTGCACTATCCACAGAGCAGTTCCATCGAGAAGAAATCCAGAAGCAAGCTGAGCACCCCCTGCACACTGGGGAGTGAACAAGACAGAACCCACCAAGCTGCCGGGGAGGCCAGACCCCCTCTCGCCATCAGCCCTGCGCTGGCTCCTCTCTGTCCAGTGCGGGCAGCAAGGGTTGGCACCTCCCAACAAGCACACCAGCTTCTAAGGCGATCAAATGAGGGAGAGGCTCCCCAAGCATCAGTTCTGAAGGCCAATGGGCTTGAATCTATGAGACCCCAAGACTACAGCAAAAAAGAACTCTTGTGACCCCACGGACTGTAGCCCCCCAGGCTCCTCTGTCCGTGGGGTTGTCCAGGCAAGAACACTGGAGTGGGTTGCATTTCCTTCTCTGGGGGATCCTCCCAACCCAGGGACTGAACCCATGTCTCCTGCATTGTCAGGTGCGTTCTTAACCACTGATCCACCAGGGAAGCCTGAACAAAGAGACGCACATTGTTTGAGGTCTCTGGAGGACTTGTGGCCGTCCGTGTCGCTGACAACAGTGCATGCTCTGGAAATGTAAAGACAGACTTTTCTCCTTGGCCGCAGCACGCAGGGCTTAAGGATGTAAAGCCACCGATTGGAAGACAAAGAGGCAACTTGAAATGCCAAGTGCTCCTTGGGACTTGGGGTTGCGATTTCCCAAGGCCCCGCCCCCAGAGGCGAACTCTGAGTCATCCTGAGAACGGAAGTGCAGGGGCCTCGCCGGTGCCCGCCCCACCTCCGCAACAGGTGCGTGGTCCCTGCCCCGCCCCCACCTCCGCAACAGGTGCGTGGTCCCTGCCCCGCCCCCACCTCCGTAACACACAGCAGAATACGGGGGGATGTCCCCCGCAGGAGAGGCAGCGGGGCGGCGGGAGTGGGGCTTGGATGCCCCTAGGGCGATGGCCTCGACTGGCCGCAGCGACCAGGGCCCCTCTTGTGGACCAGCTATGGATCAGCCGTGAGTCGGAGACCTGCCTTTGCTGCCCGGGGCCCGCGGACTCAGGGCTGCAGCCCTGCAGGGTCCCAGTTTAACTGGACCGGCTCCAGTGGGAACGGGCAGAGTGGCCACGAGGGACCCTGCTTGGGGTGTCAGGAGCCCCGGCTCCACGTGTTACTAGGGAAGCAGGGGCCCGTTTCCCTGAGCTTTAGCCTCCTCACCATAGCTTCAGGAGGCTGAGCGAGACTTTCATCTTACGACCCTGTTAGTTGTCTCTGTGTGTGCTCCGTCTCCTTTATTTCGCCATTACCCACCTGTCACCTTTTTATCTGTTTACCCATGTATTATCTTTTATCCATGGATTATCTATTTATCTACAGCCGTCCATCTGTTCATCCTTATTACAGAGACTGACATGAAGGACTAAGTAAACCATCATATTTTTGCTATGGTCTGAATGCTTACGTCTGCCAAGCTTGCTATGTTGAAAACCTAATTCCAAGTTTGAAGGTGGAAGGAGGCGAGGCCTTTGGAGGTGACCGTGTCCGAGGACAGACCCTCAGGGGAGGGATTCATGCTTTTCCAGGAGGCCCCACGGACGCCCTCACCCTCCACCACGTGAACATCCAGCGAGAGGCCGCCAGTCTGCATTTCTGGTGGGGCCTCGCCTGGCCCTGCCTTCCAGCCTCCAGAACGATGAGCAATAAAGATCTGATGCTTATGTCTATGGCATTTTGTTATAACAGCTTGAAAGGAATAAGACAAAATTCAAAATCTTAAAATCTATATACCATTCTATGTAACAGCAAGCTTAAAGGAAGAAAGCAAATCTCTCGGACTTTCCCTCAGATGCTCATATTTCTGAGACGAAGAAGAATCAAGCTTTTTCACTTTGAACGGGACCGTTGTTTCTTTGGAGGGTCTGACACACAGAGGGAACTCAAAAAGGAGCTCTTGAATGTGGGTCACAGCTGGAAAAGGCATAGAGGTAAGCAAATCCTAATCAAAACAGCTCTTCTCTTACATCAGTTTACTGAGTCAGAAGGAAACTTCCTTTTGCTGGAAACTCAACTCCTGAGAGGTGGAGAGAAAGAGGGAGGCAGGTGAAGGAAATGTTGCAAACCAGGTGACGTGGCGACCTGTGCTGAGAGACCCCACCCAAAAGGAGATGCAGGCGGGGAAATGGAAATCCGCTCACAGCAGAAATGTGCGTGGCGGGAAGCCATGCTGAGTAACTCTGTAAGGATCTGGCGGGGGAAAGAGCCCACATCCTGCAGAGAGGACCCGGGGCCACAGGCCGGGGTTCTAGGTGAGGAGCAGTCCCTGGGCGGAGGGGAGTTCCCCGGTCAGTTATCAGGAGATAGATCGGATATCTGCTGGAGCAACAGCGGGGAAGGTGGAAGCTTGTGCCAGAAATGCCATTAGCTCTCCAAGTAGCTGCTCTCTTCTCTTTGGTTGAGATTCGGTTCCGCTGCGTGTGAACAAAGCTCTCTTTTCCAGTGAACGGGCTCTTCGCATCAGGTGGCCAGAGGACTGGAGCTTCAGCTTCAGCCTCAGTATTCAGGGTTGATTTCTTTTAAAACTGACTAGTTTGATCTCCTTGATGTCTAGGGGATTCTCAAGAGTCTTCTCGAGCACTATGGTTTGAAAGCATCAAATCTTTGGTGCTCAGCCTTCTTTATGGTCCAGCTCACATCTGTATATGACTATATATCCAGTAAATGTTCAAATTTCTCATTGTATCAAGTGTCATAAACTTTTGGTAGCATGTTTGTTTGAGTCGGGGTCCCAATAAGTCCCGCACATTGGAATTGGTTGACGTATTTAAAGTCTCTTTTAACCTGAAGGTGTCCCCTCCTCCTTGGTCTCTCCCCCCTCCCCCGGAAGTCCCGATGGCCTGTGTTCAGGCACCACTGCCCCACCGGCTCTAGCTGGAGCTCCCTGCAGAAGATACAGTGGTAATCGTAGGCAGCATATAAAGGTGTCGAGTCATCACATCCTACGCCTTTAACTTATCCCATGTCTCACGTCAACTGTATCTCTGTAAAGCTGGAAAAAAGAAAGGCTGTGAGCCTGAGCCGCTCCTGGGGAAGAGCCGCGTGGTGTGCACCGGGTGGTGTGGCCTCTGGGGACTAAACAGCTATTCGGGGAGAGCTTACATCTGGGGGCAGGTTATGAGGAACGGGGACCTCGCTGGCGGGACACGGGAGGCCACAGGAGGCCATGGGTGGGTTCACAGGGGCCCGGTGAGCTCCTGCCTGAGGATGCCCCGCTTTCTGCCGAGGCTGTGTCCCTGGCGGGGTGGGCCGTGAATGCCTTCAAGGTGGGGTTGTAGTTCCCATCCCAAAGGAGCAGGATGCACAGCTGACCGGGAGACGGGGCCATGGGGCCGCCCCACGCCCGGTGCTGTGGATGCTATAAAGTGAGGAGCATGTTTGTGCAGCCAAGTCCAGGGAACCGTGGGCCTGGGGGAGTGAAAAGGCAGCGGTGCGGGTGTCTGCTCCGGGGTGGGCCTCAGCACGCTTGCCCTGGCCTGACCGGCCCCCAGGGTCTGCTCGGGGACAGGAGATTCCTGTGGGTGGATCCTGGACCTGGAGGAGGGTGCACCCGGCACTCCAGTCCCAACTACCACAGGGTCTTCGCTCCGTGGGGGGCCAGCCATGTGGCGGGAGCACTGGACTGAGGCTGGGCCTCGGGGATAGAGCTGAGCCCAGGCCGGCCAGCTCTCGCCCTTTCCAGGGGAGGGTCATGCAATGCTGCTTGCAGGGAGACAGGAGCAGCCCCTCCCCGGGGGTGGGCTCCTGAGCACAGCAGGGGGTGGGGTGCTGTGAGGGCGGGGCGGGCAGGAAACAGGCAGGTGCCGTGGAGGGGTGCAGCAGGGCCCTGGAGCCTGGCCTATGTCCCCACTCCGGGGAGGATGTCCCACATCTAGCTGCTGCAGCAGCTGCCTCCTCAAGCTTCTGGATCCAGGCTTTGAGTGCCAGGCACCCATTTGCCTGTGAGCTGGGGGCCCGCCTCTTGCTTGGCCGAGGGGGCGGGGGCCAGGGCCAGAGACCCGCCTGTTCCCACACCCCTCTGCAGCCCCACACGTGTCAGGGGACAGAACGTGGGGCCCCAGCGCACCCGAAGGCCCTGGCGTCAGGGCCTGGAAAGCCGGGCAGGCTCGGCCCTCCCCTCACCACAAGGCACCCACAGAGGAGCAGGGGACAGGGAGGCCCCGGCCTCCTGGGCTGCTCCTGTCTCACCCTGGTGTCCTGGGAGGCAGGCCCTGGTCTCCCTTATGCTCAATACCTCCCGAGGGAGCTGGAGGCAGAACGTGCCTTGTGTTTGAGCATGAAGAAGGGGCACAGACTGGGTTCTAGGCGGGTTCTGCCGTCTGTGTCCTGGGAGCCCCTTGTGCATAAGAGACCGACCTGTCCCCACCACTGTCAGACGTCTGAGCGCCAGATCCAGTGCAGGGGCCAGACCGAGACCCCAGGCAAGTCGTCGAGGTGACCTGGTTCCCTTCAGGCTGCGGGTGGGCGAGAAGATGCCAAGGGTGTGGCTGTGGCCTCTGAGACGGGGGAGAGGTGATGACGCCCGCGCTGGGTAAACCAGCTCATCCTCAGCACCATCACCGAGGCCCTAGGGGCCCTCCGGTGGGCCCAGCGATGCCGGCAGGAGCTCTGCACACCTGGAGAAGCAACTGCCCACCTTCCCCAGGCTCTGATGGGAAGTGACAGGCTGCCAGAGCCCGGGGCTGGGGACCGAGGCCCTGGGGTTGCCCGCTGGCCCCTTGACTTCAAGTCCTTTCTTGCTGCAAGAGTCCGTGAGTCTGCAATTCCAAGCCTCAGATTTCCTCCTCCTATAGTAGACTTTAAATCCAGGACTTCCGGGAACACGGGCCCACCTGCAGCTCCTTCTGAAGGGTCCTGGAGCACGTGTGTATGTGTCCCACGAGAAGAGGCCAGTTTAGCCCTCGCTGCGGTTTCTTTGCCTTCAAATAGCAAAGGTCAGGCTTGCGTGGGTCTGGGATTTTCACTTAGAAACTTGTCCTTTAGGTGGAGCCTCTGCAGTGAGATAAAGCAAGGGCATCCCACACGACCTGCCCACACTGCAGCGGCCACCGCCCTGGCCTGGAGACCCTCTGCTTCATCCGGGGGGGCCCCTGCAGGGCTGCAACCCCCCCCGCCCCAGGGCAGGAGGACATCATCGGAAGCAGCGGGCTGGCTCATTCAGCCCTGCATGCCGTCCGTGTGGATGGGCGGAGGACGCGCAGCTGCCTGGGAGCCCACATCCCGTACCCAGCAGAGGAGGGGCCCTGAGGCTGCCTGTGGTCCCCAGGGAGGGAGTGGGCCCCCAGGAGGGCTGGTGATGGGGAAGGCCTGAGGCCACCCCCCACCCCCACCCCTGCCCTGCACCCCGCTCCCTCTGTCCTCGGCAGGCACACAGATGGCTCCCCTGCAAACAAGAGGTGCTCACTCCCTCTTGGCCCTGGCCAGAGCAGTGTCTCTGCATCTTAATTCACGGGAATGCACCCCTGGGGACTCCGAGGAGCCTCAGGCCTGTGATCACAGGGAGGACGTCCTTCCTGTTTCCTGGAGTGTCCCCCGCAGGCTCTGTGCTCTGAGCGCACAGGGCAGGAGTCCAGCCTGGGAACAGCTGCCTGGCGGCTCGGCCTCTGACAGAAGTGCCTGGTTGTACTGGGCCCTTTCTCCCTGACCCGTGAGGCATCCAGGCCTGAGGACACCTGGGCAGAAGCCTCTGTGATGCCCCCGCGGAAGCCTCAGTGGTTTCCAGGCTCTCTCCTATTTCTGCATCACAGCGTATGTGAGAACCACGCCTGCTCCCCAGGGAGACCCCAGACACTGCAGCCCGGCCCTGTCCACCTCCCACGGGTCACTGACTTCACCGGGGGCCTGCCTGGGAAATGGGTCGCTTCAGATTCCTGAGTCTGCGCTCTTTGGCCCTCTATCAAACTAAAAGTTTAACGTGAGACTCAAACCATCATCCGGGGCAAGAACAACTGTCTAGGTCCCTGACAAAGCCATATAGAATTTCACAGAGCAGAGCCAGCCTTATTCAAAGTCACACACCCCCACCCCTAATTCAATGCATGTATTCAGCTGGGGACTTGGGGAGTATACAATTCTACCTGCAAAACAAGACTATAAAGGGTGTTGGGTGTCCGCCTGGTGCCGAGAGAGGGGCAGCAGCCCAGCTTCTTCCGACACTGCGAGGCTTCCTCCAGAGCCCCTCCCTGGGCAGACCCAGGAGGTTTGCGCTGACACAGCCTTTCGATAAGATCGGCCTCTGAACCACAGGCGTTTCTCTGGGGAAACTAGAAAGAGCTGCTCCGAACACGCTGGGAGTTTTGAAGAGGCCCCTCCATTGTGCAGAAGTCTGGAGAGTAAGATCGGGAGTCTTGAACTTGAAAGATGGAGTTGGCGTGAGCTGGTGGTGTGGGCTGTGTCTCGCGTGGACAGACAGGCTCTCTGGGTCCAGTGGAGCTGCCCTGCTCTTGGTGCTCTGGGTGGGGCCATGCCCACGCCCACCTTCCATAGGATGCCTCAGGGCCTCATGTGTGATTCTGTTTGGTAGAGGATTTTCACAGGGGTGATGAAGCTAAAAGGAGGACTTTGGGTGGATCCTAATCCAACAAGCCTGGTGTCCTCATGAGAAGAGATCAGGACACAGACACGCAGGGAGAAGGCGGCCTCTGCCAGCCGAGAGGCCTCCACAGAAAGCGGCCCTGCGACAGTGGGAGGAGCTTTGAGAAAGGACTTTCGCTGTTGAAGGCGCCTTCTGTTCATCTTGTTAGAGCAGCCCTGGGGACTGAACCACTGTGTAAGGAGGAGAGATTTTATCATCCTGACCCAGTGATGACCGAGGAGGCAGATCACCAAGCTTTTAGCCTGAAGAAGAGATTAACACAATGGAATGAGTGAAAGTTTTCTTCCTCCCTGCCTGCCTGTCAGCCCGCCCTGCCCCCTCCTGGGGAGGACGGCCGGGAGAGGTTCAGACGGGGTGGGGTGGGGGGTCCTGGATGCAGAGGGACCAGATCAGCTTTATTTTTGTAACAAGAGGGAGTCTAGATTCACCCACATCACTTCAACTGACTCAAGCTGTTCCTTTTTATGGCTCAGTAATGTTCCACTGTATCTAGAACCTGTCATACAGGGTGAAGTCAAAGAGAAAAACAAGCATCATATATTAACGTATATGAACAGATGTTAATATATACAGATGGACAAGGAAACAGCAGTCCACTCCAGCATTCCTGCCTGGAGAATCCCACGGGTGGAAGAGCCTGGAGCCACAGTCGACGGGGTCGCCCGGAGTGGGACACGACTAAGCGACTGCACTTCTGACGTTCGGACTCAGAAGCAGCACTGAAGCGCCTGTTTGCAGGGCAGGCACAGAGGCGGCGGTGCAGGGTGGCGGTGCAGAGCGCGGACCCGGAGCGATGGGGCAGCTGCGCACTCAGGCAGGCCCGCCCGCGTGTCGAAGCCGCAGCGTGGCACAGGGAGCTCAGCTCTGCGCTCTGTGAGACCTAGAGCAGTGGGGCTGAGGGTAGGGAGGCTCACGGAGGAGCGGACACATGGATGCGTACGGCTGACTCATGCTGTTGCAGAGCGGGTCTAACCCAGCAAACTGTCAGGCAACTGTATTCCAATAAAAATGTGAGTCTAACGATGCAAACACAAAGAGGGAAGAAATGTCACTTCTCTTTATTGTTTCAAGCGGAATGACCCAGTGCTTTCAGGTCGTCTTCTGAGAAAAATAAGATCGAATCGAAACCGCACTTTGTGAAGGCCCTGCCTCCCCCCGAGGGGCGGCTGCGGCTTCTGTGCTCGAGGTCCCTGGACGTGTCTGCTCCTTCTTTCCGACCCGCCTGCAGGGAGGGTCTCCTTCCTCAACGTGGCCCCTCCTCGTGGTCGGCACGACAGCCGGTGGATTTTTCTAGAATGCTTCTGCAGCATGACAGTCTCGTGCCCGTGGGATGGAATCTTTATTTTGCCTCCATTTTTGAACGTTTTCATGGGGTTGAGACTTTCAGAATTCACATTTTTCTCTCAGCACCTCACTGATGTCATTCCACTTTATTTTGACCTCCAGTGTTAGTGATGAGAAGGCAGTGTATTAGGATTTTTTCTCCTCTGGTTGTTTTATTTTTCTCTTCCTTATTAGTTTTTAACAACTTGAGGATGAGGTGCTAGGGTGTGGTTTTATTATATTTAACCCTCTTGGGACTTGATCATCTTATCTTAAATATCTGGAGACTGATGTTTTTAATAAAATTAGGACTAATTTTGAACAACATTTTTTCAAATTTTCTTCCATCCCATTTTCTCTTTTCTTTGCTGCTAGGATTCTAAACAGAGCCTGCGGACAGATCACATACAGATTAGATTGCTTAAAACTCTCACTTGTAACTGTGACTCTTCATTACTTTCATCCTTTTCTTTTTTGAATTATTTTCTCCAGTTCTTCATTTTCGACAATTTCTGTTGAGATTATCTGTCTTCAAGGTCATTGATACTGAAATGTTCCACACTGTGGAGGTTTCTTTAAAATTTCAGATATTGAACATTCAGTTATAGGAGATATATTTATTTATTTAGAATTTCTATTTCTCTCTTAAACTTCTCTTTATCTGTGTATCTTTTCCTGCAAATTGCTTTAATGTAACTGTTATTTCCCTTGTGGCTCAGCTGGTAAAGAATCCACCTGCAATTCTGGAGACCTGGGTTTGATCTCTGGGTTGAGGAGATCCCCTGGAGAAGGGAAAGGCTACCCACTCCAGTACTGTGGCCTGGAGAATTCCATGGACAGTCCATGGGGTTGCAAAGCGTCAGACACGACTGAGCGACTTTCACACTCACTCACACACACTCACATCTGTTAGTCAGCTGAGGTCATGAGTGAGTCTGCCTTGTTAACTAGGTCACATTTTCCTGGTTCTTTTCATGTAAGGGGCTTCCCTGGTGGCTCAGAGGTTAAAGCGTCTGCCTGCAATGTGGGAGACCCAGGTTCAATCCCTGGATCAGTAAGATCCCCTGGAGAAGGAAATGGCAACCCACTCCAGCATTCTTGCCTGGAGAATCCCATGGATTGAGGAGCCTGCTAGGCTACAGTCCATGGGGTTGCAAAGAGTTGGATATGACTGAGCGACTTCACATTTTCACGTAAAGTAATGACCGTTGCATATAGGGCGCGGCAGATGACATGGTGCAGATATTCTAGGTTGGCTTACGTTTCTGTGAAAACTGTCAACGTGAAGAACGAAAGTGAAATGCCTGGCAGGAAACCAAGGCACGCTGTGGTCCTGCTCTGCCTGGTCCCTCCTCCCCCGGGACCTGCACTGCCCGCCTCGAGCTCGGCCCGCTGCAGGGACGCCCCCACTGCCTCTGCTCTCGCGCGGCCTCCAGTCCCCGGACCTGTAAGAAGGGCCTGAGGGGGACAGGCTGGGTAAAGGTGGCTCCTCACTCCATACGAGCGTCTCTGCTTTTCAAGAGCTGAGTCCTCTCTGCGTCTGCCTCTGCGCTCTGGTGCCTCAGAATAGCCCATCTATCTTGTGTCTGACGCTCGTAACCGACGCTGGCAGGCAGGAGAGTCTGCTGTGAACTGCTTTGCCATTTCCAGAAATCAGAAATCTCTAAGCCTGGACACACCAGCTCAGCGACTCCTCACCATGTCTCTAAGGGGGTCAGCATCCTTTTGCAGAAGGTACTGGAGCTCAGGGAGTCTGACTAACTTACCAGCTGGTCAGCAGCGAGTTGGTGAAGGAAGGACTCTAGCTGGACACAGATTCCACAGCTGGAACACGGTCACTGTGGGCATCTGTCTGTGCGCTGCAGACATTGGGGTGTCTCCAGAGCAGAGAGCCCGGCCGGGGGGGTCCACGAGTGCCCGGGGGCACAGTGGTCCTGCGGGCACATGGCGGGCTGTCCTCCCCGGCGGGGCAGTGTTCTTCCCCAGGGGTCCCCACTGCAGGATGACGGCACCGGCTCTTGGGTCACAAGTGCATCAACAGCGAGGAGGCCTCAGACCCACCCCGGTGGGCGGGCCAGGGAGTGGTGTTGGCAAGGCTGTTTTCTGGAAACTTCCAAGAAGTTTTGTTGGAGCAGAGTTTAGAGAAAGTATGAGGATGTGGGTGTGCAGGTGGGACTCTGTGCTGGACAGAATATTGACACAAATGGGCTGCTGGGTTTCCAGGGTCTGACCCATGCTTCCTTGAGAAAACCTGCTCAGGCAGCTGGACTCAAAATAACCTGAGGATGGCAGGAATAGGAATAACTTACCAAGGCGTATTCTGTGCCCAGGTTGTGAAAATCTTTTGTCTGCATCGTCTCATTGACTCCTCACAGAAACTCTGGAGGAACTGCTGTGACTTTTTGTTTTTAATTTTTCTTGGAGTGTAGCTGACGCACCGTGCTGTGTGAGTTCCGGGTGTGCAGCAGAGGGAAGCTGGCACACACGAGTGTGTGTGTGTGTGCTCAGTCGCCTCCGCTGTGTCCGACTCTGCATCCGAGGGACTGCACCCCACCAGCTCCTCTGTCCATGGGGTTTTCCATGCAGGAATACTGGAGTGGGTGGCCAGGCCCTCCTCCAAGTGATCTTCCTGACCCAGGGGCTGAACCCAAGTCTCCTGCATCTCCTACATTACAAGCAGATTCTTTACCCATCTCAGACCACCTGCCCTGCCTCCTAAGGAACCTATATGCAGGTCAAGAAGCAACAGTTAGAACCAGACATGGAACAACGGAATGGTTCCAAATTGGGAAAGGAGTACATCAAGGCTGTATACTGTCACCCTGCTTATTTAACTTATATGCAGAGTACATCATGAGAAACGCTGGGCTGGAAGAAGCACAAGCTGGAATCAAGATTGCTGGGAGAAATATCAATAACCTCAAAAGGAGTACATCAAGGCTGTATATTGTCACCCTGCTTATTTAACTTATATGCAGAGTACATCATGAGAAACGCTGGGCTGGAAGAAGCACAAGCTGGAATCAAGATTGCTGGGAGAAATATCAATAACCTCAGATATGCAGATGATACCACCCTTATGGCAGAAAGTGAAGAGGAACTAAAAAGCCTCTTGATGAAAGTGAAAGAGGAGGTGTGAAAAAGGAGATGAAGAGGAGAGTGAAAAAGTTGGCTTAAAGCTCAACACTCAGAAAACTAAGATCATGGCATCTGGTCCCATCACTTCATGGCAAATAGATGGGTTAACAGTGGAAACAGTGTCAGACTTTATTTTGGGGGGCTACAAAATCACTTCAGATGGTGATTGCAGCCAAGAAATTAAAAGACACTTACTCCTTGGAAGAAAGTTATGATCAACCTAGATAGCATATTAAAAAGCAGAGACATTACTTTGCCAACAAGTAGTGTGGAGAGACTCAAAAAAAGAAAGAAAGCTAAATATTATGTCTGAGATCATACAGCTGGTAAGTTACAGAGCCAAGGTTTGAACACAAATAAGGTAACTCTAGGGCCCATGTTATCATATTGTTAATACCATACCTGAAGGGAAGTGGAGCCTATGGCAAATGAAAACTTTATCAATGGTGGAATAACTGAAGCCCCCACAAAAGAGAGAAAAATTATTATGATTTACTACCAAATAGATACCAGAGTTGTGTTTTTTTGGCCAAGGAACACAGCTTGTGGGATAACCAAGGGTGGAACCCAGACCACGTTACTAAAAGTCCGGAGTCCTAATCACTGGACCACAACAGGCAACTCCCCACAGAGACTTCTAAAAAGGTAAAGAAGTTTAAAAAATCTTAACTCCATCAGCAGCACACAAAGTATCCCCAAACCAATCACATTTTAGCCAGCATCAGTGTTGTTTCATTACCAGTTTCGTCCAACAAAGTACCACAACACTCTGTACGTTCATTACTGCCTAAACAAACTTCTACGACAAATACGTCAGAATAAACATCAATTCTCCTAATTCTCTTCAAACGGACTTTTAAAAAGAATACAGGAACAAATTACGTCTATAAAATCATATTCTTCAGTAAAACCTGTGATTAAGGCAACAAATTTTATTATAGAGATCTGCAAAATTCTGAGTAAATGAATACAATAGATAATGGCTTTGTAAAAGTTAGAAAGTTCAGAATTTAAGTATAGAATTCTATTTTCAAGTTGGCTGAAACACTCTAACAAATGTCTTTAAACAGTACTTACAAGTGTTACTTTTAAGCCTAAAATGTCAATATAAAAATTTAAAGCTAAAAATCTGTAAGAGAACTCCATGAAGACAGTGGCAGTAACTGCCCCATCCCCACCAGATGCCAGGAAAATGAACCCTGTGTGCACATCCTGCAGGACGCCCCCACAGGTACCTGCACCTGCCCACCACCCTGTGCTCAGAAGCCAGGCTACAAAAGAGTCTCCCTCCCCTGCCAGTCATCTGGTTACATTAGACTCTGGCTAATGAGAAACAAAGACACATCTGCCCGGGGCAAATGTCTCCCAGAAAGGCCTTTGCTTCTCAAAGGGGACCAGAGACTGGGCATCTTCTGAGTCTAGGTGTTAACAACTACATGAAGGTTCCAGACTCCCATGACCCTCTTGGAATCATGAGGACAGGAAGTCCTTGAGAAAAGCCAAGAGTGAGCACACTGTGAGCACTGGCTGCTGTTATTTGTAAAATGTATAGATTCACAGTGCTCAGGTATCAGTACATGCTACACAGCTGAATTTACACCGTAGCTTTCAGCTATTCTCTAGTAGCGTGAAACTAATACTATAAAAAATTAAATTTCTCAATATCAGTGTAAAAAACATACATTTTCTTAATTTTTTTTTCTCTGAAGTATGCTTTTAAAATAAGAATATCTATTACACACAGAACCACATTTGGCCTTCAAGAGAATCAATACTGGCACCCATAAAAATGAGACATGCCTTCAATGTGCTCCAGTAAAATTGCACAGATACATGGGGCTGCCTTTCTTAGATGTGAGTCTCTTCTTAGATGCTAAGACAATGCTTTGATTACTATTCTGCTGACACAAACTTTCAAAATACGTAAGGGTTATGTATTTGAGAAGTAAAAACTGAAGACATGCAATCACCACAGGAAAGCAGCACAGGACTTGCATACCTGTCTTCACTCCTGGCCTCCAGGGGTGGTGCCGGGCCCCACGACTGTCCAAGGGGGTCAAACGCAGAGCCTGCAACACAGCAGTCAAGAGGTCATATTCATGTGCATCCACACAATTGGAGGAACTGTCAAACCCTGCACACGCTGTCTAATTCACCTATTTATTAAATAGAATGGACCTTTTTTATGCTTACATGAGTATTCTTTATATCGAGAAACTGGTAAGATTTTTAATATACATAAAACCATGTAAATAAAACTGCATTACCATGTAAAAACAAAAATAAATACTCAGTACTTATTTCTCCCTACAGTAATCTATCTCTGTTATGAATTCTAAACTGTCAATCATGGGATTAATAACCTGGTATTGGCTTTTTAATTTTTGTTATTGGTATCATAAACATTAATTTTGTGACAAAAGTTGTATTTTAAAATTATTACTTAACTTATCATCCATTTAAATACTATTTTCACCTTTGATTCTTTAGCTCTGACTCAGACAAATTTTCAGTGTGCAGCATGGCTTGATCTGACATGACATGCAGCGTGACTACACCTCAACTGGGACGCAGAACCTCCCACAACTCTTTCCTTTTCCTGACCCTAACCCTAAAATAATCAATGACATGTTAAGTTTTATTTAAAATGGTAATATATTTAGACATACAAAAACAGTTTAGAAAGTAAAAGATTTGAAAAAAAATTAATAGCTGAAATAATGTAACAAACCTCTCAAAGCTCCCTTGGTAAAGCCAGCGGCTCTCACTGCTGTCATGGGTCTAGTAACTGCATCCTTAAGAGAACAAGAATCATTTAAAAAGTGTTCTTACATATGATCTACCTCTTATTTACAGTTCTGCACATGACACACATCTTACTAAAGCCTGAGTCTTGAACAAAGGTTTATAATTCCTCCCTACTGTTCCTCACTTCTGCCTCCTCACGTGTCAACCTGTCTGAACTTTTCCTTTGTCCTATAGGAGAATTTCAATTCTTCAATCGAACTGGACTTACTCCCAGTTTGAAAAGAAAAACACACTTTTGGGTTTTCAGTAGTACCTTATATAGCTTAGTAGCTGGCTACTCCCTACTTTGGGCTGGTCTCCTGTAGGCCTATGAGGAAACCATAGAAACCGCTGGAAATGACAACACAGGAGAACCGGGTCCCAGAGTCCATCCTACAGACAAACTAGAAGGCCTATGTCCATTCCCCCGTGGGATTTCACTTGAGACCTGAATAAATAGTAATAAATCTGGAGAATGCCACCAAAGATTTTAAGCACTTCAAATATCAGCTCACAGTTTAAAGAATCAGGGTCACTATGTAAGTAATATCTTTAAAAAAAAATTTGGTAATAATATTCTAAGTCATAAGAAAGGCCCACGATGTAAACCCACACATGGGGATACCTGAACAGCCCCTGTCATCGGTCTTCCCATTGACGACACCAGGGAGGTCTTGGACTAGTGAACAAAAAACTAAGTTAAAATGATTCCAAAAAACTTCTACACTTAATTTTATAAACCAAGCTATAAAAGTTTCTTTATAACTTTCTTTCCTTCATTCTACTGGCAAGTAAACCTTTTATCTCCCAAGGATATAGGATCAAACAATAAAAACTCTAAAACAGGCATCAGCAAACTACATCCCTCGGCCCTTATATGGGACAGAGCCACACTCCCTTCGTCTGCATGCTGTCTCTGGCTGCCTCTCCAAAGATGCACAGCTAGGTCTCCCAGAGCCTAAACCTCCCGGCTCTTCACAGAAAAGCTCATTGACTCCTGTTCGGAAACATCACCAAACCAAATTCATGAGTGATATCTGCTCTGACTGATGAATAAATGGATGTTTCCCATGATACACTGTTATGCAATATTAAGGCCACTCTCTCTGTCCACAGGAAGGGGACAACTGGAAGGCCAGTGCCCAGGACTCTAGGTTCTGAAGCCCTCTTTACGACCCCTAAGAAATATTATCAGAAAGACTAGGAAATGCTATTTCATCTCATTCCTTCATTTTTCTCCCATTTCTCTACTATTCAGCATAAGTGAAAACATCCAAATTATTTGTAATTTGGGCAAGATTTAAAAGATTTTATGGATTTTTATATAGCATCTTTCCTCCAAAGATCTCAAATAAAATCAAGACCCAATTATATATGCCT
>SJYC01115165.1:0-13806 GCA_006408675.1 Madoqua kirkii | reverse complement strand
TAGATGTGTATAAGAGACAACCCCACCCCCTCCTCTCCCTCCGGGTTCCTGAGGGCCGTGAGCCTCCCCAGGGAGCCCCGGGCACCTTCAGAACGGCTGCTCCAGATGCTGTTTGGAGCCCAGTAACTCTGTTACAGTACTGTAATGGAAGTACTTGGGATCAGAGGAGTGAAAATTATTTTCACTGGGAAGCTCAGAGCCAGCAAACTTGAGGACGTGCAGGGGAGACGGTGGGGAAGGCGGGGCAGCCGCGTGGAGGCTGGAGCTCTGGCCCAACGGCAACCAACCGGCTCTGGGGTGGAGCGCCGCGCCCCGCGGGAGGGCGCGCCGGGACCCTGGCTCCAGGCTCCACCGCACTGTCACGTGGGTGCCCGGGGGTGGAAGCTCCGCCCTCCTGTCAGTCACGTGGGTGCCCGGGGGTGGAAGCTCCGCCCTCCTGTCAGTCACGTGGGTGCCCGGGGGTGGAAGCTCCGCCCTCCTGTCAGTCACGTGGGTGCCCCTGGGTGGAAGCTCTGCCCCACTGCGAGGGTGCCCGTGGGTGTGCTGCGTGACTGCCAGCAACCAACTTCCCGAAGACAACTCCCGAGCGCTGCTCCCGGCGGCTGGCAAAGGTGTAGACAACGCAGACGCCCATCAGCAGAAGGAAGCTCCTGTAAACGGTGAGGCGTGGAGGACCGTGTAGCCACTAAAACACGGAACCACGACTCGGTCCCTGAGCCAGGAGTGACTCTCGGGCGAGGGGGGGTGAGTGTGAGTCCTAAGGACCCTGTGCAAGCGTGAAAATGAAGAACGCCCTCCCGCTGTCTGTCCACAAGGAGAGAGAGTGGACACACCTATCGGGTGTGCAGGCGGAGTGCCCCGGTTCCCTTGCTGCACCTCCGTCTTCTGACCAGAAGCCTTTGAGACGCTCGCTATCCCACCGTCTGCCCCGCACAAAGCTGCCGCAGGAGGCCCTGAGGCCTGGAGGTGAAACAGTTCCCCGGAGCTCGTCGGGGGCGCATCGTGGGAGGCGACCCCTTGCTCCCATGGACGCCCCTCTCCTCCGAGCTGTGGTTTAGGAGTGGCAGTGGTGGTCAGGGCCCAGGAAGGAATATCTAACGACCTGTTTTCAGGGCAAACCAACAATTAGGAACCTGGTCTCTGTTGCAGAAATGTGCTTTCGTGAATTCGGTGGGGCTTGTTCTCGCAGAGTTAGCCGTCAGCTGACATAGACGCTTAGGCATATTTGAGCCCCATCAGCTGGCATTAAGCTGCGGTCCATCAGGGCGGATCCTGGCTCCAGCTATAGCTTCACAGACCTCTGGAAAGTCAGAGCTCTGGGGGACCGATGTTTCTGTGGGTTGGAGGGAAAGGCTGGGGTTGCAGCAGAAACAGGGGACACTCCTACCCCAGCCCCTCTGTGGGCCCTGGTGGGCCTTCCCTGCTCCCCGAGGTCTGTCCCAGCTGCACTGTCGACTCTTGCAGATGGTGGCGGTGAGGGCAGCGGCTCTTGTCTCAGGCTGCCGCCGGAAATCTAAGTCGACGCTGCACTCAGCACGCGACGCAGTGCGCCGGGAGCTGCCTGCTCTTCATCACGACTCCAAGACAGAACTGCAGCACGTCAAGCTCATCGAGACTCAGAGCATCAAGCTCATCGAGACTCAGAACATCAAGCTCATCGACTCAGAACATCAAGCACAGAAATCAGCAGTGAGTGGACTCCCGCCGGAGCCTCTGGAGCCGTTAAGTCACTGCTCCCGACGGGCTGAGCAAGACGGCTTGGGGCAGGTAGGAGGGAGAGTCCCCAGGGCGAGGAGCCCTGCCTGGCAGAGCAGGCTCACTGTCCCACGATTCCTGCTCCCCACGACCCCTGCTCCCCACGACCCCTGCTCCCTACGACCCCTGGTGGACATGGCTGCGGGTGAGGCTGCTTCCTGGCCGCCTTGGCTTAGGGGGGCTGTGTTATCGGCTCTGAATAATGATTTTAGCCAAACCACAACTTGGTCTAAAGTGACTCAGAATGTGTCATGGGCTGAAGGGTGATCCCCCAAATTCATGTTTTGAAGCCCTAATGCCCAGGACCTCAGGATGTGACTGTCTGGAGGCAGAGTCTGCAGAGAAGTGATTAAGGTTAAATGAGGTCATGTGGGTGGGCTCTAAACTAATAGGACGAGTTCTTATAAGAAGGGAAATTAAGGCACACACGCACAGATGGAGGGAAGGCCCTGAGAGGACTGGGGAGGAGACAGCTGTCTACATGCCGGGGAGAGCAGCCTTGGAAAGGAAGGACAGGAAACCAGCCTCGCCCATGCCCGGACCTCAGAATTCCAGCCCCCTGACTGAGAGAAAACCCGTTTCTGTTGTTCCAACTGCCCGCCTGTGCCACTTGTACACAGCCACCCCAGCAGGCTGGTGGAAACCACGGGCTTTTCCCACTTTCTCTCTGCCCATCTTTGTGGGAGGTGCAGGTGTGGACCACATACTCAGGAGCATGGTGGGGGCGTCACTGATGGGGGCCTCACTGGTGGGGGCGTGACCCTGGTGGGAGCGTCTCTGGTAGGGGGTGTCACTGATGGGGGTGTCCCTGGTGGGGGCATGACTGGTGGGGGCATTGCTGGTGGGGGCGTCCCTGGTGGGAGCTTCACTGGTTGGGGTGTGGCTGGCCCGGGCGTGACTGGTGGGGGTGTCCCTGGTTGGGGTGTCCCTGGTGGGACCGTGACTGGTGGGGACGTGGCTGGTGGGGGTGTCCCTGGTGGGGGCGTCGCTGGTGGGGGCGTCACTCCTGGAGGCAATGGGGCCTCCCTTAGCTGGCCTCTGAACACCTCTGTGGGGAGAACCGGCTACTTTGTGACACTCGAGATTGTCACTATAGGAGAAATGAAGTTGTGTGACACAAGGGCTTGAGATTTTGAGCTTTTCTGTCAGTACAGCAAAGTTGCCCCTCCCCCCACAATGGAGACGACGGCAAAGGCGCTGGAGGGACACAGGGATCCGAGCTGGGAAATGGCAGTGGGGCCCCGGGGGGCGGCCTACCGTTCCTCTTAGAAGGAAGTTGAGACTCTAACGTGAACTTGGATTCTGTAGGACGGAAGAGCTCCGGAGGCGCCATGCAATGGGACCCAGCTCCTTCACGGAAGCTGAGAACGCCGATGTTACTGAAAATCTATTAAGAGACAAGGAGTCAGACACACGGGAGCTGTTTTCTTCTTCAGAACTAAAGGGGATACGATGATAGAAATAAGTCCCTCGAAAATGAGGTGAAGGTTATACCGGGTGCGTCAGATCTGGGAAAGGCATTGATCGCTAAGACCAGTTGAGCCAGAGAGGGAGCAAGGTCAGACACTTGGCAGGCAGGCTCGAGAATCGCATCCTTGTTCTTCAGAGCTCTTTGTACGTCAGGCTACATCACTCCTGTCAAAAGAAAAAGACACGTATCCGCGTGGGATTGTGCTTAGGCTAAAGACTAAGAAAGTGGCCCTTTTCGGATCACAGCTGTGCCCGGGGCGTGGGCCTCTGCTGGCCTGGTGGCCACATGCTCTGCTCCAGAAGCCTCGGGCAAGGCCGGCTCTCCCGAGAGTGGGGCCTGAACTGAAGGCGCTTCATTCACCGTGGAGAGTTATGGGCTGTAGAGAGAGATGGAGCCTAACTCTGCCTGCCCCTGTTTGCTTTTCTAATCCTGAGATTTAAAGCTGCAAGTTTTACAAATAGCTAAAATAGGGCAGATGTAAAAACCAGCATTGTCTTGTCCAGCCTCCAGCCTGTCCACTTTGGAACTGAACCAGAGCTCTGCCAAGAAGTGTCCTGTGTCCTGCTTCCATTCCTGATTCTATCCCTGACTCTGGTCGTGCAGAACGTGCAAACAGACTAAATACAAATATCGGAAAAAATAAACACAGGCCAAGCCATCGGACACAGGGAAGATCTTACTAAAGGGAAAGACCCGTCTCTTCTTGGGTTGGAAGACAGTAGTATAAAGGGTCATTTTCCCTAAATTATTTTATGCAATTCAGTATCATTTCGGGTAAGCAACTCAATAGAATTTGGGGAAAAGTTGACAAAATTATTGTAAAGTTCATCTGGCAATAAAAATTTGAAAATAACTGGGAGTATTTTGAAAAGAATAATAAAGGAAGACTTGTCTTACGTGAATGAAATGCGTCCTCACGGTAACAAAACAGTTACAGGAATAAAACTGTGTGGCCCTGGCCCGGGAGTAGGCAGGTGCAGAGTGAAGTGGAGCAGAGGGCCCAGAGGAGGCGAGCACAGTGCAGCGAGCCGGCCTCCCTGTCAACTCGAAAATAAGAAAACGAGCAGCTGATAAGAATCGGGCCCAAGGTCGGAACGGGCATTTCACTCAAGAAGATACACAGAATACAAACAAACATGATTAGCCACTGGAGTCGTTAAAACCAGGCGAGTCACCTAGGAGGACGGACAGAAAACCAAGCTCAGAAGCGCAGAGTGCGGGAGAGCGCGGCCGCCTGGAGCGCCCTTCCTGCTCGAGGAGCTGAGCCGTGCCTCTGCGGACGGACAGCTTCTCGTCGTCGAGAAACAGCTGCCCGTGACCCACTGCTCTGCGTGAGGTGTTCCAGCGGCGCCTTCCCAGGACGGCGTTTAGCCAAGAGAAGTGGGACGCACGGTTTCACCAAGGCTGCAGACGGCTGTCTCGGTCCATCTTCGAGGCAACAGAAGCCACCGGCGAGGGGCCTGGACCGTGACGTCCGCCCTCACGGTCAGGAGGCTTGGTGGCCGAGGTGGGGCCCCAGGTCCCGAGTCTGCAGAGGGCCTGCTTCCTCAGAGACGCGGGCTTTCACGCCGGTCCTCACGCGTGAGCACTCTCTTCTTTCAGGGCACAGATCCCATCGCAGGGCTCCAGACCCCGCCCTGATCACCCCCCAAAGGCCCCATCTCCTAATTCCATCACACTGGGGGTTAGGATCCCGGATGAATTTGGGGGAAGAGCATAGACATTCAGCCCGTAATAGGAAATTTATTCACAAATCACTAGAAGCAGAGAACGTCCCACGTGCCCTTCAGCTGGCAAATGTATAAACAAAATGGGAAGAATCCTGCTCTGCATTAGGGGAGTGAACTAGGGACACTCCCAGGACCACCGGAGGGAGGAGGAGCCACTGGGAGACAAACTCATCCTGATCCTACCACGATCCCGTGACGTGGGGGAAGAGGCGGTGGCCTGGGGGCTGGGGTCAGGAGCTGCTGTGGGCTGGACTCCAAAGGGACGGTGAGAGGACTTTGGGGGGTGTTGGGACTGTCCTGTATCCTGCATGTGAGGCTGCTCACACAACTCGTTTACAGAACTCATGCAGCTATACCCCAAAAGTCAGTGATGCTGAACATCAAATATACAATAAGCTTTAAAAGACATCATGTCATCTTGGTAGATGGGGTGTGATGCCAAGCTAACGATTTAGACAAAAACAGAGGTAGGTGACTCCCTCAGCCCCCACAGAAATAAAGTCCAGATGGATTGAGGTTTCAGTTCAAATACAGAAATTATAAAATGTTACAAGAAAATAGGGGTGAATAGTTTTCTAATCTTGGTTGGGGGAAGCCTTTCAAATAAGCATGTCAGAGATCTCCAAATCCGTATATTTGATGGGATATGGATTTAAAGCTACTGGACAGCAAAATAAAATAACATAGATCTGGTGGAAACTAAATTGGTGAAATTAGCTACAAGTCACATGGTAACATATTAATTTTCTGAACTCAGAAAAAAGAAAAGAAACGCCCCCAAATTTGGAAAGAACATGAATAAACAATTTACAAATAAACCAATAAACACAAGAAATATGTTAAACCTCCTTAGTGATCAAAGGAAGAAATAAAAACAATAGTTAGTTTTGTTTGTGCATCAGATCAGCAAAGGGCAAAGGGACTGCCAGAATCTTCTGGTGGCCAGTTTGAAGAGTGGGAACGCTGTGAACAAGCTATGGGCGTGCAAATGCCCCTAGCTGCTGAGTGGGCCATGTGAATGCCTGTTCCCCTAAGGAAACTAACACCATCGAGATGACGCCATGTAAGTCAGGATATCTGCTGCAGCACTGTTTGTAGTGTTAACAGTTTCTGTGCTTCAGTTTTGTGAGCCTTTAAGATACTGGTTCTCTGTGAGTTTCAGGTGGTGGATATGATGTACAGAAAGTTCTCAGATTGTACTTGGAGCTCCTGCTCTTTCTTCCCCTCAGTGGGTCACCCTTCGCTCATAAGAAGGCGATGGGGAGAATGGTCTTTAAATGTCAATGGCCCGCCCATCTGGATTCGGTGAAACTTTATGGACTTCTTTGTACTGTTCTGTGTTGCTTGAATTCTGTAAGCAATGAACATTTATCATTTTAATTTTTTTTAAAAAAGGATCTGTGTTCAAAAGGAAGAGCAAAGGTCCAGTGATTATAAAAGATGAGTAAGTGAAACCTTCACTGCAAAGCCAACCTCTCTGTGAGTCATCTTGACGTAAAGACAGGAGCCCGGGTGCTGGTGTGAGCACGTGAGCCCGGGTCCTGGGACCCCCAGGCAGAGGACGACCGCCAGGCCCCGCGGTGGCACCCGGTGTGGTCTGGGGGGCCGCCCCCTAACTCAGGCCCGTTCCCTCACCTGTGAGGGCTGGAGTCAGGCATCCACCCCGCCTCATTAACAAGGTTCGTGACACTGTACAGGAGGCAGGGATCAGAACCATCCTCAAGAGGAAGAAATGCAAAAAGGCACAGTGGCTGTCTGAGGAGGCCTTACAAACAGCTGAGAAAAAGAGAAGCGAAAGGCAAAGGAGAAAAGGAAAGACAGAAGCATCTGAATGCAGAGTTCCAAAGAATAGCAAGGAGAGAGAAGAAAGCCTTACTCAGCGATCAGTGTCAAGAAACAGAGGAAAACAACAGAATGGGAAAGACTAGAGAGCTCTTCAAGAAAGCTAGAAACACCAAGGGAACATTTCATGCAAAGATGGGCTCGATAAAGGGCAGAAATGGTATGGACCTAACACAAGCGGAAGATATTAAGAAGAGGTGGCAAGAATACACAGAAGAACTGTACAAAAAAAGAGCTTCACGATCGAGATAATCAGGATGGTGTGATCACTCACCTAGAGCCAGACAGACATCCTGGAATGTGAAGTCAAGTGGGCCTCAGAAAGCATCACTCCGAACAAAGCTAGTGGAGGTGATGAAATTCCAGTGGAGCTGTTTCAAATCCTGAAACATGATGCTGTGAAAGTGCTGCACTCAATATGCCAGCAAACCTGGAAAACTCAGCAATAGCCACAGGACTGGAAAAGGTCAGTTTTCATTCCAATCCCAGAGAAAGGCAATGCCAAAGGATATTCAGACTACTGCACAATTGCACTCATCTCACACACTAGCACGGAGAAGGCAATGGCACCCCACCCCAGTACTCTTGCCTAGAAAACCCTGTGGATGGCGGAGCCTGGTGGGCTGCAGTCCGTGGGGTCACACAGAGTCGGACACGACTGAGCGACTTAGCAGCAGGAGCAGCACGCGCTAGCAAAGTGATGCTCGAACTCTCCAAGCCAGGCTTCAGCAGCACGTGAGCTTCAGATGTTCAAGCTGGGCTTAGGAAAGGCAGAGGAACCCGAGATCAAATTGCCAACATGTGTTGGATCATTGAAAAAACAAGAGAATTTTGGAAGAACATCTCTGCTTCATTGACTATGTGGACTGTGTGGATCACAACAAATTGGAAAATTCTGAAAGAGATGGGAATACCAGATCGCCTTACCTACCTCCTGAGAAATCTGTATGCAGGTCAGGAAGCAACAGTTAGAACCAGACATGAACAAAAAACTGGTTCCAAATTGGGAAAGGAGTGCGTCAAGGCTGTGTATTGTCACCCTGCTTATTTGGCTTATATGCAGAGTACATCATGAGAAACGCTGGGCTGGATGAAGCTCAAGCTGGAATCAAGATTGCTGGGAGAAATATCAATAATCTCAGATATGCAAATGGTACCACCTTTATGGGAGAAAACAGAGAACTAAAGAGCCTCTTGATGAAAGTGAAAGAGGAGAGTGAAAAACTGGCTTAAACCTCAATATTCAAAATACGAACATACAAAGTGGCATCCGGTCCCATCATTTCACGGCAAATAGATGGGGAAGCAATGGAAATAGCGACAGACTTTATTTTCTTGGGCTCCAGAATCACTGCAGATGGTGACTGCAGCCATGAAATTAAAAGACACTTACTCCTTGGAAGAAAAGCTATGACCAACCTAGACAGCATATTGAAAAGCAGAGACATTACTTTGCCAACAAGGGTCTATCTAGTCCAAGCTATGGTTTTTCTAGTGCTCATGTATGGATGTGAGAGCTGGACCATAAAGAAAGCTGAGCACTGAAGACTTGATGCTTTTGAGCTGTGGTGTTGGAGAAGATTCTTGAGAGTCCCTTGGACTGCAAGGAGATCCAACCAGTCCATCCTAAAGGAAATCAGTCCTGAATATTCACTGGAAGGACTGATGCTGAAGCTGAAACTCCAATACTTTGGCCACCTGGTGCAAAGAACTGATTCATTGGAAAAGACCCTGATGTTGGGAAAGATCGAAGGCAGGAGAAGGGGATGACAGAGGATCAGATGGTTGGATGGCATCACTGACTCAATGGACATGAGTCTGAGCAAACTCTGGGAGCTGGTGATGGACAGGGAGGCGAGTGCTGCCGTCCTTGGGGTCACAGAGTTGGACACCACTGAGTGACTGAAGAATTAAGATAATTAGTGCAAAATGACTTAACTTTGAAATCTCTGCAGGAAAAGTTCTCAATGACTGAAGAATTTGAGGCTCTCAGAGAGCCCCTTTTCCTGAGCCACCTGTCACTAAATAATGAAACAACATACAAGCTGGGGACAGGACCACCTCAGGGCTGACCCCCACCCACAGGTGCAGCTTAGGACCTTGCTACCTGAAGCGTGGTCTGTGGCCCAGCAGAATCGGTGCCAGGCGCGGGAAGCCGTGTCAGGGTCTGAACTGACGGCACACCGCCCGCTCCCCCCACACACGTGAAGGGTTCAGTGCAAGCCAGTGCTTGAGAAGCACTAGTTTGGGGACAGAGTCTAATCCACAGGACACACAGACCTTGCTTTATTGCGCTTTGGAAATGTTGTGCTTTGTACTGAGAGTTAGCACAAGCTTACTGACACTCACTTTCCAGCAACGCCATCTTTAAAGTAAGTCTGTTCTTTCTTTAAGACGTGAAGCCGTCGCACGCCTAGCAGATGTCCTGAGAGCTTACATGCTCAGTCCCGCAGGTGTGTCCGACTCTCTGCAACCCCATGGATCGTAGCCCGCCAGGCTCCCTTGTCCATGGGATTCTTCACGCAAGAACACTGGAGTGGGTCGCCATGCCCTCCTCCAGGGCGTCTTCCCCACCCAGGGATGGAACCTGTGTCTCCTGCATCGTCAGGCCCCCGAGCCCCGGGGAAGCCCGCCCCAGAACGTGCTGCAGGCTGTCTTAGGGCCTCAGGTCTGCCCAGCAGGGTGACGGCAAACGGGGCACTTCTCTTCGCTCGACTGCTGCTGGCTTTGATGAGGTTTCCTTTGCTTTCACTCACGGTTGGATCACACATTCTTCCCCGGGCGTTTCCAGTGATTCTGCTAAGCTAATGATCAGAGCCTCATCTCGAATTCAAGTGCCCCAAAGACTTCAATCTTAAAGCAAAGCAGAGGCGACATGAGATTGCGACTTCTGCCGCGCGTATTTGACTTGAAGAAGGGCATCACCGTCCTCTCTGGTTCGGGGTAGGCAGTAAGCTCCCCGCCGAGGCCTTTAGGAAGCGTGTGTCATGCGAGCGTCGTCCATGAGGTGGCGCTATTGCTCCACAGAAGGAGGCGTCCCTCCTGCCTCTCGGTCTGAAAACCCCAAGAACTGCTTTAAAAAGAGATCCCAGGGCTAAGAGGAATCACTTCTGGGGCTCTCACGTGCAGTTCGGTGAGAGTGGCCCATGCTATGTAGCACATGCTTGAACACTGGTACTGATACACGCTCTCAGCACAGGAAAGAAACGGCCACCGTGTGCTTTGCCGTGGCTGCCGCGGTGGGCGTCTCACCAGATGCCAGCGAATCAGGGGTACCCGGCCCGGCTCGCGCGCTGCCTCCTGCCGGCTCGCCGCCCCCCTCACTCGGCCCTGAACCCCAGCCGCTCCGTCCTGTCTTCCAGCCCTGGTCTCTCACAGGCCGACGCTTTTCTTCCCACGGCCACGTTGCACACGCTCTTGAACCCAGCTGTTTGCAGAGTGTTTTCCTGCCCCTTTCTCAGTGTCTTATCTGTTTTGTTTCTGAGGCTAATCTTGTCTGTCTGCCCTCCTGGGAGTAAGCCCTGAGGGAGAGGGTGCATGGGGCTCGCCCACCCGGGTGTCGAGAGCTGCCCCTTCCCCCTGACAGCGCTGGGGTGGTCCCCAGGGTCAAGCAGCGCTGGGAGGGGGTGGCTGGGAGGTAAGGGGCTGGGAGCAGGGGTGCTGGGAGCTGGGGGGCTGGGAAGAGGGCCCATTTCCTTTCCTGCAAAATGGATTGTTCCTTTTTTTTTCCAATTGTGGTAAAATGCACAACTGGCTCAGCCAGTAAAGAATCCACCTGTAAAATGCGGGAGACCTGGGTTCGAACCCTGGGTTGGGAAAATCCCTGGAGAAGGGAAAGGCTACCGACTCCAGTATTCTGGCCTGGAGAATTCCATGGACTGTACAGTCCATGGGGGCACGAAGAGTCAGACATGACTGAGTGACTTGCATTTTCACACAGCCTAAAATGGAGCATCTGTGCTGTTCTGGAGTCCGCAGCACGCTGGCAGCCAGCGCGTTCTCAGCTCTGGCTGCCATCCCTCCACCCTCCTCCACTTCCTCGCCTCCCCAGACTGAAGCTCAGCCCCCGTTAAACTCTAACCGCGCCCCGCCCCCTGCCCCGCACCCAGCCTTCACCTACACTCTGTCTCCCTGACTTTGGCGGCTTGTACTAGTGGGGTCAGGTGGCACACGGCTCTTGTGTCCGGCTTATTTCCCTGCTGTCTTCAGGGTTTATCTGTTCTGGAGGCTGTGTTAGAATTGCCTTCTTTGGAGCCTGCCTGGTGCTCCGCGGTGTGGAGAGACTGCCTTTGGTTTGTCCATAGTCTGCGGGTGGACGTCGGCTTGCCCACACCGCTTGGCCCTTGTGAATCATGCCGCGTGAGCTGGGTATGCAAATGTCTCTGAGATTCTGCTCTCAGCTCTTTTGGACGGGTATCCAGAACTGGGACTCCTGCATCACCTGGCTGTTCTACTTTTGGTGTTTTGAGGAGCCTGCGTGCAGGTCTCCTCGGGATGTACCGTTTAGCATCCCCGCCAGCGGCACACAGGTGTCCCCTTTTCTCCACATGGCCCCCAGCGATTGTTCAGACCACGTTTAGAACCTGCTGGGCACACACACCTAACGGGGAGAGTCAGCGTCCTGCCAGCGCCCCGCTCGGGGCTCCTGATGGGTGTTTTTGTCGGGACGCCTGACTTCTGTTTTCCCAGAAATGCGGGAGACCTGGGTTCGAACCCTGGGTTGGGAAAATCCCTGGAGAAGGGAAAGGCTACCGACTCCAGTATTCTGGCCTGGAGAATTCCATGGACTGTACAGTCCATGGGGGCACGAAGAGTCAGACATGACTGAGTGACTTGCATTTTCACACAGCCTAAAATGGAGCATCTGTGCTGTTCTGGAGTCCGCAGCACGCTGGCAGCCAGCGCGTTCTCAGCTCTGGCTGCCATCCCTCCACCCTCCTCCACTTCCTCGCCTCCCCAGACTGAGCTCAGCCCCCGTTAAACTCTAACCGCGCCCCGCCCCCTGCCCCGCACCCAGCCTTCACCTACACTCTGTCTCCCTGACTTTGGCGGCTTGTACTAGTGGGGTCAGGTGGCACACGGCTCTTGTGTCCGGCTTATTTCCCTGCTGTCTTCAGGGTTTATCTGTTCTGGAGGCTGTGTTAGAATTGCCTTCTTTGGAGCCTGCCTGGTGCTCCGCGGTGTGGAGAGACTGCCTTTGGTTTGTCCATAGTCTGCGGGTGGACGTCGGCTTGCCCACACCGCTTGGCCCTTGTGAATCATGCCGCGTGAGCTGGGTATGCAAATGTCTCTGAGATTCTGCTCTCAGCTCTTTTGGACGGGTATCCAGAACTGGGACTCCTGCATCACCTGGCTGTTCTACTTTTGGTGTTTTGAGGAGCCTGCGTGCAGGTCTCCTCGGGATGTACCGTTTAGCATCCCCGCCAGCGGCACACAGGTGTCCCCTTTTCTCCACATGGCCCCCAGCGATTGTTCAGACCACGTTTAGAACCTGCTGGGCACACACACCTAACGGGGAGAGTCAGCGTCCTGCCAGCGCCCCGCTCGGGGCTCCTGATGGGTGTTTTTGTCGGGACGCCTGACTTCTGTTTTCCCAGACAGTGTGCAGATTATTTCTTTCAATCAATTCGCCTTTCACTTCCCTCTTTTTGAGGTGGTCATTTAAGACAAAAGCTACACTAACTTCTTTCTTGTTGGGAAAACATCATAGTATGGTTTAGAATTATTTTTTAAGCAGAGGAGGTGTGTGAAAGGAATACCTTCAGGATGTCAGCTTTTGGGTCCTCTGGCCAGATGGTGACTGAGGAACAGAGCTCTGGTTCTTTGAATGAGGAGGGCGGAGTCTAGCAGGTGAAAGCAGGAGATTTCCGAGCTGTGGACAGCAGAGGGGGGCCGACCCAGGAGGCAAGTCCCAGGCCCCACCCCCTGTCCATGGGGGTGAGATGCACAAGCTTGCCCTAAACATCCATTTCCTGGATTTCAGGGATACCAGACAGGAGTCATGGACGATGGATACAGATTGTGATTCGTCTGTGTTACCAACAAACCATTCTCTGAAGTTTTACTCAAGCTTTACTTTTCCTCCCATTATGATAGTTCGGGGGGAGAGAAACAGCGTGTCTGAATCATAGATGCTCCCAGCTGTTCTCCTTGGGATTCAGGAAGCCCCTTCCAGGGCGAGGGTGGGTGGCGTGCCCAGAGGGAGGCCCCCGTGTTCCTGGCAGGGGCGCTTCCTCGGGCACTGCCCTTGTTCTTAGCAGAGTTCTTGGCATCTGATTCTTCGGGTACGAGAACCCAGAGAGGACCTCAAGTGACACATCATTTAAAATAAGGGTTAAAGTATTTAAAATAATAGTATGTGGAATCCATAAAAGTGGCACAGATGAACCTATCTGCGGGGCAAGAATAGAGACACAAATGTAGAGAACAGGCTTGTGGGCACAGGAGTCGGGAGGCTGGGACTAACCAGGAGACCATACTCACACACTCCTGTGTGCAAAACAGACGGCTGGTGGGAGCTGCCAGCACCGGATGTCGGCTAGGTGCTGTGGCGCCGAGGGGAGTGGGCTCCAGAGGGAGGAGGGGACACAGGCGCGCGTGTGGCTGAGGCGCTTCGTCGTGCAGCGGAAACCAGCGCGGCCCCGCAAAGCAAAATGTTCCAGCTTTTAAAAAAGAAGAAAAACAGTATCCCAGCGCATTACTAAAACAGGCGTGCCAGCGTCAGCTTCACTGGCTTTGTCCACAGAGATTCTGTGAAGTTGGGGTAAAATATCGCACTTTCTAAATGTTCCAGGCTCAAATCTACAGTTTTGAAAGCCCGCTTCTCCTGTCTGTGAGCATATAAAGCAGGTGTTTCCGTGAGCTGGGTGTGACCACACACAGGCGAGGAGGGATTTCCCACTCGGATGCATAGCACTGGCCTCAGTTTCTCAAGGTGAAGGGGTGGGGAGAGTCCCCCCTCCTTCCTCCCCCACACCCTCCCCCCTCCGCACCCCTCACCCACCTCCA
>SJYC01115164.1:0-10073 GCA_006408675.1 Madoqua kirkii | reverse complement strand
CCACTAACACATAAACTCCAAGTCTTTGTTCATTTTCCTGTCTAGTGTCTGGGCAAGAAAGAAAATGATAGCTAAGACCTGTAAATTCTTATCTTCACAGGATCAGTAAACCCTTCAGATGGCCTGCAGAGTGCATGGCCTGGTAGGGGTTTCAGAGACGCTCAGGGCCACGAGCGGGCCTGTCCTTGCTGTTGGGCAGTCCCTTCCCTCGGTGAGCTTGTCGCGCACTCACGTGGGTGCCCCAGCAGGGAGACGCCCCAGCCTGGCCTGGAAGCCCAGTTCCACACTCAGCCGCTCTGTGGTCACAGACAGGTCAGGGACCCACGCTCAGCTCATCCGTCAAAACCAGCTGCTGACGCCACGTCTGGGGGATGTGGAGTTCCACGGAGCCCGAGCTCCTCGCTGCCTGGGGTCCTGGCAGCAGAGTGGACTGTGACACGGGCCGGGGGTGAGGGGTGGGGGTGCAGGCGGTGGTGGGGAAGCTGGGCCTGGAAGGAGGAGGGCCAGACCGCGTGGGGGCAGGCAGATGGGGGACCCAGAGTGCCACGGGCTGGGCACCCCTGGACCACCTGCCGTGCTCCCAAGGTCAGTGTGGCCGATGCTGGGGCGCTGGAAGGCGTTTCACGGCAGAGACTGTCTCGTAGCAGAGCACCGGGTCTTCCTGGCAGAGAAGCCTGATCCTAATTAGGCTTCCAGCGGGTGGTCCGTCTTCTGGGCTCCGGGCTCCTCCGGTGGGGGGATCACACTGGCCGGCTTGGCTCTGCAGCTGGGAGGTGGGGGCACCACCGGGGCAAGGATTGAGCGGTGGCCGCTCTCCGTGCAGCCAGCATCCGCAGCCTCTCCTGTTCCCCCTGTGGGCGGCGACCCCCAGCGTCCCAGCCGAGCCTTGGTGGCCTGGTCTGAGCAGACCCTGCCCACGCGGCTCCCCCTCCACCCCTGCCATCCCTCCCTGCCCGAGGGCCGTGGCCGAGTGCTGCTGTCCCCTGCCCTCCCACCGGTCCTGGGAGCCATCTGACAGCTGCCTGGGGCTCAAGATGGGGAGGAGACAGGCTCCGCAGCTCAGAGACTTGGTGTGACTCCGGCCACACCACCGAGTGCGGCGTCGCAGCTCTGTGTCCCTGGGCAAGTTCCTTGCCCACTCTGAGCCTCATTTCCTTACAAATCTACCTGAAGAGCAGCTGGGGAGATAAAGAAAGTGCAGCCTCTGCTCTGGGCTGCGGCACATGCGACCTGAGGGTGGTGACCGCCGCAGAGAGGAAGCTGCGGCTGCCCTAACGTGGCCACGTGCTTTCGTCCTGCGAGTGGAGGCCGGCTTCCCGTCCCCTGCACCCGCCGCGGTCCTGGCAGTCCCGCGCCAGCTCCGGGGCCGCGCCCGTTCTTGGCGTCCAAGGAGGCTGCCGCAGCCACACTCCTGTTTTATCCTGGAAACTGAGCTCGTCTGCTCTGAAAACCCTTGAGACAGGCGCTTGTCTTCTAGCCCCAGAGGTTTAGAGCAGGAAGAAGCTAGAGGCTGCCTGGCCCCTCCCTCGGCATTTGATGAGAAAAGGCCTGAAATGCTCAGGACGCGCCAGCAAACGAGAAGTGGGGACTCGGGCCCAGCTGAGCCCCTGGGCGCCCACTCGGGCCTGGCTGGGCTGGTCAGCGGGCACCCGCTGGGAGCTGCGGTCACAGCTCACTGCGTCTCCTCCTGCAGACAAGGGTGAAGGCGCCTGAGTCTGCCAGCTTCCATGCTGAGGCTCCTGCCTCCTGCCACCGCCTCATCCTCGTGGAGAGTCTGTGGCTTCCATGCCGAGGCTCCTGCCTCCTGCCACCGCCTCATCCTCGTGGAGAGTCTGTGGCTGTCAGGGTGATGGGCTCGGCCGGGCCGTCCGGTTGGCTCCGGCAGTCGGGCCTGGAGCTAGAGTTGAAGAAGCAGCTCCAAGAGGTGCCCCCAGCGCCTTTTCTGGCAGCTTTGCTGGAGCTGTATTGTGATTGGCATCGGGAGGGCCTGGCGGGAGCTGAGCCAGCCCTGCCTAGGAACGTCACAGGGCCGGACGCTCACCCCAGGCACGAGGCAGGCAGAGGGGGCTCCGAGGAGAATCTGTGCCTCGCCCCCCGGCCTGGCGTCACCGAGAGCTCCTGGACGCCTCGTGCTCCTCAGCACCCCTGCCTTGCTCCAGCCCGCCCGGCGGGAGCAAATTACATCTTTATTCGGCTCCCTTCTCACAGTCCTCCGGGCTTGTCGTCTGTCTCAGCAGCAGTTAGTTTCCAGTGACGGTAGATGATGAGCTCAGGACGGAAGGCAGGTAAACCTTCATAAACCGTCTGGGGCGGGTGGAGGCTTCCTTGTCCTGGAGCGCACCTGGGGGAAGGCGGTCTCCAGGGTGGATTAGAAATCTGGTCCCACTCGGTTTACAAGGGTGAGGGTGGCCCCAGGTGCTGCCCCAAGATCACGGCTATGAACAGGGCCTTCCCTGGTGTACCTGATTGGGGTGCCCTAACCCTGTCTTGAGGTCACTTGTTTCTTCTCTCCAAGCACATAATCGCTTGTAAGGAAGGGCTTCCCTGGCGGCTCAGTGGAAATGAATCTGCTTCCAATTCAGGAGACGCGGGTTCGATCCCTGGGCCAGGAAGATCCCCTGGAAGAGGAAGTGGCTGCCCACTCCAGGATTCTTGCCTGGAGAGCCCCACGGACAGAGGAGCCTGTGGGCTGCAGTCTGTGGGGCTGCAAACTGCGACCACACGGCGCCAGCTGCTTTTCAGTGGCAGCGCCTGAGCGTCCACAGCCTCCTTCCACCCGCAGCCTGGCTCTCCCCTGAGGGCTGCTGCGCCCCACCAGCCTCAGGTGAGCGTCCGGGGCCAGGGACAGGGCGCAGGCAGCTCACCGTCGTTGCGGCTCTTGCCTTTTCCCGTTTGTTTCCAGGCAGGACCCACCGCCTCGGTTTCCAAGGCTGCTCAGTGCCTGCATTGTGCTCAGCATGTCTGTTACAGTGTTGCAGGCTTTGGACCCTGGATTTATTTCACGCTTTCCAGCAGGCCACGTGCTCTGTGAGGTGGGGACCCCACTGGTCAGTCCCCCTGTCTCCACAAGCCCAGTGTCCACGCTGCTCACGGAGTCGTGAACAGGGAGACTCGAGCACCTGAGCGGACCTGACTTGTGAATACGCTAACTGCAGTCTCTGCCCCTCTGGGCCCATGCCCGGACAGCCAGCCCCCATCCTGATCAAGGCAGTCTCCTTGGGACACTGCTCAGCAGCACTCACGTGGTATGAGCCTCAGCTGAATCCGTCGCCCTCAGCATGGACACCGATGTCTCCTTATTCTTAATAACTGAATAACCCTTCAAAGCTGCCCTTCTAGTTGGTGGGCCCCAGGGGCCCTGGCCTGTGTCGTCTCCGTGACGCCACTGTTTGTCCAAGATTGTCTCAGTCTCAGCCCATCCACGTGCACTTTTGGTAAAGATGAGTCCTAAGTTGTAGGCAGGGGATGATGGTGTTTCCTGCACAACGTAAAACGAGGGGCTCCACCATGTCTTTTCTTTAGATGCATCATATTTCACTGTTCTCTTGATAAGTTCAGAGATCTAAGACTCAGCCCTATTACAAAGAGTATTTCTTCAGATATGTTCCCGCTATTAATCACCGATTTCTTCTGCTCATCCTTGGTGCGGGTGCAAACTCTGCACCAAAGTTCGCAGACAGATGGCCTGTCGCTGGAATCCATCCAGCAGATGTGCTTTACTGAGCTGGTGCAGTGTTTGTAAAAATACTAGGAGCCAATATTTTAAGAAGGAGATTTTACATAATAAGTTGGATTTGTGGCCGACCCACGCTGGCTGCCTTGGGAAGGCTCTGCTGAGTCGCTCCAGCCTTCTGGTTTGCTGCCTGCTGTTCAAATTCCTGAAAGTGGGGTTCCACGTGATTTGTTTTCTTTTTTTCAACCTGCTAGTAATGTTTTAAAGAATGTTGAAATGATAAATGGAAACAATAGCTTTTAAGAGGTTTAAGTTATGGGCTTAAGAATCCATCTGTGTGCATCGTTCTCAGTCACATGGGACTCCAGAAGTGGTGGACATTTCAGGTCAGCAAAGCGAGCAGCAGAGAAAGGAGGCAGCAGCGTCCCTCTCGCTTTGTCAGCTCAGGAGCTCCTCCTCCCTGGCCCTGTGGCCCTGGCCTGGCAGAGGCCACGCTGTCGTGGGGGCGGTGGGAGGGCCGGCCTCCTCTCCAGTCCCCGTGGGCCTGCCCAGGTACCGGCAGGTGTGGGATGATGACAACCTGGCTGCCACGGAGATGGGGTGGAGATGGGGCGTCCGTGTCCGTTCAGCCGGGGACCCCAGGTTCTGTCCCCTGCAGAGTCCCCACGGCCACCGTCATCCGAGGTTCCCACACACCTGAGTCATTTGCTGCTTGCACCTGGAGCGCCCGCTCCTGGGGGAGCACTGAGGGGGCTCCTTCTTCGTCCTGCTGGTTCAGAGCCTTCCCTTGGCCTCCGTGTGGACATGAAGCCTCATCCTTCTCACTGTACAATCCTAGCAAAACAGGGACCATGCCTGTAGGCAGATTTAACTGAGAAGACGTCTAACGGGCAGTAAGCTCTCCCTTGATGGCACCTAACAGAAACACACATTTCACTCGAAGACACAGAAACTTTACTTTCTGATTCTTGTAAGCAAACCTGGAGCTACAAGACAATGCAGTGGACCCTCCCCTCCCACCTGCGACGTGTGTGTCCATCAGGAAACCAAAAACAGTGATCTAAAACCTACGGTAAATCAAAAAGCTAAAATCTGAAACAGAAGTGTTCCAAGATAAGGAGAAAAAACAAAGGAAGGTCGGGACTCTTGCGGAGATAAACTTAGTAAGAGAGAAAGTGTGGGGGTGGACCCCAGGGCCTGTGAGCAGGCTCAGGAGGGGGGCAGGGGGAGGGGGCGCAGGGAGGACGGAGCTGGACGTGCCCACCCCTCGTGCGGTCCCAGGCCCAGGGGCTCACAGCCCAGGGGCACTGGCAGGCTTCCTGGCGGGAGGGTCGAGGTCAGTCCTTCCCAGCATTTCCCCCACGAGCGCGCGCTGGGGGCTCTAGAGTCATTCCCTCAGTCCCCTCTGGCCAGGGTCCAGCCCACACTCCACTTGGCGAGGCGACTCCTGGTGTGTGGATGTGGCTTTCCCAGGCCCTTGGCCCTGGGCGGGCTGGCCAGAGAGGGAGGCATGTGTGGAGATGAGCCACACTCAGAAATCTCTCCTCAGTGTCTTTCCCTAAAGATGAGCTTCTGCAAAGCCCTCAGCAGCTTCTGGCAGGGACCTCGGCAGGGACTCGGCTCGGCATGCCGGGGGACCGGCCAGGGACTTGGCGTCCAGCCACCGCCAGCGTGGACCCTCTGCCCCGGGGAGCGGGGATGGGGGGCACAGAGGGAAAAGCGGCTCCCCCTTGGAGGCAGGCCTCGGAAAACGGAGCAGGGGAAAGCTGCGCTGGGCTTCCCCAGCCTGCCCCACAGGCAGGCCCGGGCCCAGGCAGGCAGTGGACGGAGGCTGGGTGCTCATGGTGAGGCCTCCTGCGCCAGCAGCCCGGCGTCAGCCTGGTCCACCCCGTTTTGCTTCATTAGCCTCACACCCTCTGCTCTGTCCACCTGTCTGCCCAGCCCGACTTGGGCTGGGAGGGTGGTGGTGGGAGGGGGCCTGGGCTCCGTGTCAGTCTCAGGGGTGGGGGGAGGTAAGCACCTGGCTGTGCCAAGGAGGCAGTCACCGAGGCCCAGGGGTCCCCACACGAGCGGGTGCTCACGCTGGGCAAGCGGGACCATCCTCATCCTGGTGGCCACTCACGGCTGCATGTCCTATCACAAAGCAGGAGAGGCGGTCTGCGTTACACGCTGTTCCTTCTCGGAGGCTCTGGTCCTCTGTGGGGGCCACTAGCATCTAGATCTATAGAAAGCATGCGTGTTCCCACGGAGCTTCATGCCGTGTGGGTGAGGCTTTCAGAAGTCACAGTCTGAGCAATCATCCGCCAGGCTGGCATAAAGACAGCGAGGAGCCGTCCTGAGGCGCCTCTCCCCAGCATCCAGGGTGGGGGGCGCCGGGCAGGGAGGCAGGGTCCCTGCAGGGCTGAGGCCAGAGGGCAGGGCTCTCCCACCGCCCAGACACGTCTCCTTTCAGAGGAAATGCAGCAGACATTTAAATATTTCCAAACCAAACAAGACACCCTGAAGCATCCTCCTGCAACCCGCCACCCGCCTCGGGCCGGATCTGAAAATATCAAACACAGCGGAGAAGAGGCGCCTTGCGGAAGCTGCCGGCGGGAGGGCTGGACAACAAAGCCGGCGCGCGGGGCTCCTGCCTGGGCGCCAGGGGCTGCTCTAAACCGCGGGGCCAGGACCGGGTGGTCTCGGAGGGTCCCGGCCCCTTCCCCGGGCCCAGGTGGCCAGCCGGGCGGCCTTGAGAGTTTCGCGTCTGCCTTTGGCTCCTTCCCACCAGGGCCCGCCTGCTTCCGGCTCTTGTGCCCTGCGGTCCTCAGGGAGTGGTCCTGTGCCCTGATTTGTCCTAAAAAGCCTGTCTTGTCCACAGCGCTTAGATCTGATCTAACGTTTTCATCCGGGCTCTGCTGGCGCAGGGAGCGCAGTCCCGGAACAAAGCTCCTGCCCTTCCAAAGCCCCCCTAACGCCAGCACAGAATCGGGAAGAAAAATGAAAGCTGTGACTCTGACCTCGTTCTGCATGTGATTGTTAATAGAGCTGTGGTTTCTTTCTTGGTTTTGTGATCTTGTTTTCCAAATTAAACCCCTCAGTGATTCAGCCTCCGCTCTGGTCCTGGGAGGCCCGCGGGGCTTGGGTTAAGGATGGGCATCAGAGGACTCAGTCCTGGGGGGCCACTGGCTGGCTCCCTCCCAGGGGTGCCCCCTTGTCCCCAAGCCATGGGGGTTTTTCAGTCTTGGAGGAAATGTGGGAGCTGAGCTTGAGTCCTTACAGGGAGCCTGGGCCAGACCCCAGCAGGGCGGCCAGCTACCTGCCCCCACCGATGCCAGGTCTGGGCTCCTGCCGACACCCGGGCGAGGAGCTGGCTGGAAGGTGGGTCGGAACCCCCTCTGCTCTCGGTGCAGGGAGCTGTCTCGCTGGGGTAGGAGGTTTGGGGCTGACAGAGGGCTGGATTTCCTGGGACCTTAGGGGCAGGAACAGGAACCCTAGGGGCCCCCTGCCTTTGCCAGCCTTTGGGGGCCCACTCCTTGTGCAAGGAGAATGGGGTGTCTCCACAGCCTGGGCCATGTCCCTGGACTTCCTGGACCCACAGCACGGCGCGCATGGACCCCTAATGTAGGGCCAGAGACTCCTCCGGGAGCCCCCTCCCTGGAGGCCGTGACCCCCCCCAGCGCGTGCACAGGCTCTGCCGACCGCCTGCTTCAGGGTGTGGAGCTGGGGGCGCCTGGGGCGGGGGCTGGCCCTCCCAGCTCCTGGGGGACCAGCCTGGGCCCAGCTTTCCTCGGCGCTGGACCGTAGCGACACTGCAGTAACTCCCGGTCTTACCCCGTTCAGCCCGGGAAAGCACCCCTTCCCGGGTCTCTCAGGACGTGCTCCTCCACGCAGGGCCTGTCTGAGGCTCCAGCCTCAGGGGTGCGCCTTCTCCCCAGGGAAGTACGGGGTCCTAGCTTGGAGCGTAGGCTGGAGGGGCCGGGGCTCCCGAAGGAGCATGAACCTCTCTTCTCTTCACCAAGGGACGATGCAGACGGGTGGCCCGGCTGCACCAGGGTCGTCTGCACAGGCCCAACCTGGAGGCGGGCTGCGTGTGGGCGGTGGGCGGCAGGCAGCGGGCCGTAGGAAGTCAAGCCTCTGTTCAGCCTCGAGCTTGGTTTACAGTTGTTCCAGGATGAATTCTGTCCCCTAAAATCCTCACCCTTGGTGACTGACTGGGAGGTGGGGTCGCTACAGAGGACAGAGAGTCGCAGGGAGGTCCCAGAGGAGGCCCCGATCCAACATGACCGGGGCCCCTAAAGCCCTGGGACGCCTGGGCCCAGGGGCAGACAGACGGTGTCCTGGATGGCAGGGAGGGGGCGGCGGCGACCTACCGCAGGGAGCTTCGGGAGAAGTCAGCCCCTGGGAATACCTGGCTTCGGGGCTTCTGGCCCAGCACGCTCAGAAAATCAGTGCCTCCCGCTTAGGCCCCCATCTGTGGCTCTCTGTCACTGCTGCCCCCGCAGACGAAGCCAGCAGCCTTCCAACCGGCCCTCTGCGGGCCCCAGACCAGGCCCCGCTGTGTCCTGCTCCGGGCATCCTCGGGGACAGTCAGCCCGCTGCAGCTCTGCCAGGCCAGGCGTCCGTCTCCCACCCGCCCACTGTGTGTGGGAACTGGCTGAGGCCCCTGCAATCACACCCCCCCCCCCAAACCCGGGACGTGGACCTGTGCCCCGCTGCCCCGTTTAGGACACTGAGGCCCAAACCACCCCAGGGCTGCTGCCTCGGCCCAGCGGCCCCCTCTGCCTGCCTCTGCTCAGGGGGCACATACGGATGCAGAGAGGAGAGGCTGTCTGAAGACCTTCCCGGGCACGTCTTCCTGAGCACGTGAGCTTTCTCCACAGGCGATTTCTGGGGAAGCAAAGGCACCAGGCTTCTCCCTGTTGCCTGGAGCAGAGGGACGGTCCGCGTGCCGGCCAGCCAACCGTGCCCTGCGAGGCTAGGGCAGGGCCTTTCACTGGTGCTGCTGGGTGGGTACTAACCTGGGTGGAATCCAGGCCACTACCTGGTGCCTCTCGAGCTCGGATCCTGATGTGAAGGGATCAGCCCGACAGGCCTGCCCCCAGACCTACTCTCACCCCTGCAGGGAGTGCCCCACGCTCAGAGGCGGCGGTGCAGGGCCCACGGGGACCCCCTTGGAGGAGCGGCCCACGCCCCCAACCCAAGCGCCCTGTGACTGGGACAACCGTGGGTCCCGCACTGGCTCCAAGCCGTAGCCTCGCCTCCGGCAGCAGGTTGGTTTAGCCTTTAAAAACAAAAGCAACAATTGAAAAGAGGCTGTTTCCCTGCTTCTAGAGTCAGAGGAGGGGGAAACTCCTGTCTTTGGAGAAGGAACCTCAGGAGGCGGTCAATAAACTGTTGTGGCCAATTTGGAGGCTTGGAAAGACGGCAGGCGCGGCGAAGGTCGGCTTCAGGTCCCGGGCTGGAAGCGCAGGGAGCAGAAGGTGGTGTGTGAGCGTGTGTCCGCGCCTCCCTGCGTGTCTGTGGGTGCAGCTGTGTGTGTGACCCTGTCTGTCCACCTGCATGACATGCCTGTGCGTGTCTGCCCACTTGAGCAGGGCCTCTGGCACCGGCCGGGGCGCCAGGCTCTCCCAGGCAGTGCTGGGTCCCCCACTTGGCCCTGACGGATGGAGTATTGTCAGGGCCTGGGGGCCCTGCCTCCCTCCAGTCCCCATTGGTGCCTCCCCCACCCTCCTCAGGAGGAATCAGGATCACTGATTCCTGTGAGGTTACACCCTGTGGCCACGGGGTGGTGACCCCTTCCCCGTGTGGAGCTGGAGCCGGAGCCTCCTCACCCCACACCCGGTGCTTCCGCGAGACCGGGGTGGGGCCCCCACGCTGCCCAGCCAAAGCTGCCGGGGGCAGGCGGTGTGCCAGGCGTGGCACTGGGGTGGACACCAGCTAAACACAGCTGGATGGCCGTCTCTCGTCTGAAACCCACGACGATAAGGCCTCCTTAAAGGGTTTATGTAAAACATAAACAAGATCGTGTTCATTAGCGGCTGTCAATCCCGCCCGAGCCTTGGAGGCAGCTGGGGGCCCTCTGAGGACCGCCGGGGGCCAGGCCCCCCAGGGAGCCGACTTCCCTGGCCGGGGGTGACATGCGTGGTGCTCAGAGCTCCCCGGGTCCCCACCAGGAGCCAGGGCTGTGACCCGCCGCTGTGGTCACAAGTCCCCGAGTAACAGCCGTCGACTTGCTCTCTCTGGACCGAATGCCTGGTCACCTCGAATTTCAGCCCAGGAAAGGGGTTCCTGATGGAAGTTCTTCTTTGCGAAGAACAGCCATTAGTGAGGGTTGTCCTGTGGTTCAGCCACTCATCCCCAGATGTGTATAAGAGACAGGATCTGAGAAATTCGCATTGAAACATGTATATTATCATAT
>SJYC01115163.1:0-10159 GCA_006408675.1 Madoqua kirkii | reverse complement strand
GTTTAGTCTTTAGGTCTGAACTAAAAAGTGACGTTTTCTCAGGTAGGTCCCCCATCCCCCCCCCCCCCGCCCCCGCAACACACACACACTCCTGGTGGTTCAGATGGTAAAGAATCCGCCTGCAATGCAGAAGACCCAGGTTCGATCCCTGGGTCGGGAAAATCCCCTGGAGAAGGAAATGGCAGCCCATTCCACTACTCTTGCCTGGAAAATCCCATGGACAGAGGAGCCTGCAGGCTGCTGTCCAAGGGGTCACAAAGAGTCGGACAGGACTGAGCGACTTCACTTTCTGCCTGTCAGTGCTGGGGTGGGTGGAGTGAGGAAGACCACGTGGCGTGGTCCCCCGGGGGAGGTGAGCCCCGGTTAAGAGATGCCCATGCGGCAGCTGGAGCCCCACCCTCGTCTCTGCCCCACCTCCCCTCCCCTGTGGTGGGCAGCGAGCGGTGACAAGGCCGGGCCTGAGGGCGCCGCGGGTAGGGGTGTGGGAAGCGGAGTGGGGCCCGGGCCGCGTCCCAGCCACGCGGACGAGGGCCAAGGCAGACAGAGGCCCCCAGCTCAGCAGCGTGGGAGCGCTTATGCCTCTGGGGAGCTCGGCCTGACCCGGGCGGTGCTGAGCTGTCGGGGGCCAGGCCCCCACACCTCTGTTTGTGAGACAGCAGTTCCTGGGCTGAAGGGGGCCCTTCCGGAGGGGACACTGGCGGCACCTCCTTCAGCACCCTCTTCCAGACCCCCTCCGCGCTCTCACGCACTCAGGCCGAGACCCCCGGGACTGGAGCCCTGAACACGTGCCAGTCAGTAGCCGCACACTCAGGGAACGCTGAACTCCGGAAGAGCTTCTAGCTCTTTCATTTCTTCCCAAATGAGCTTGGCCTCCACGAGCTGTGACCCAGCCTGGCCTGGTGGCTGCATCTTGGGTGTTTTTCTTGCACAGACAGGATTTCGTGGAGGCGGTTTTGGTAAAATGTATTTCCGCTCTGATAAAATAGATTAAAATACATTTCCATGCTCAAGAAGCCGCTGCCTGCTCTGAATTAATCACCATTATGCTCAGTCACTAGGTGACTAGAAGGAGGTGCTAATTCCATCTATACCTGAAGATTTCCCTGGAAATCAGACTTCCACTTTCTAAAATGTGAGTCAAGATGATTCTCCCCAAATGCTCCGGCCGTTGCTGCAGCAGTTGAGAAGCTTTGAGTGTGAACAACGGGAGAATCCACTTACGTGCCCAGAATCCTGGCAGAAGTCACGGAAAGCAGAAGAACGGGGGCTTCACAGTGACGCCTGTGGCAGCCGCAGGAGGGCCGTGGGCTCGGAGGACCACAGCCCGGCCTCAAGGCTGCTCCGCTCCTGCCGGGTCGGGAGCTCCTGCGAGACTCCTGCCGGGTCCGGAGCTCCTGCGAGACTCCTGCGGGTCGGGAGCTCCTGCGGGTCGGGAGCTCCTGCGAGATGCAGCCCCTTCTGCAGACTGCTCCCTCTCTCCATCTCTCCCACTCTCGCCGCTGGTACCGCCTGACCCATCTGTGTCTGAGGGTCACTGAGGGGGCCTTTGCCTTCTCTCTGTTCCACCCTCTAAAGATTTTTATCACCAACAAAGGAATTCCTTTTCCTGCTGCTTTAATCACCACCACTGTCCGTCTGGAGAGCTGTGACGTCACTGTGGACTAACCCAGACTCCCGGTGCCGAGGTAGAGAGACCTCAGTGTTTCCACCTGACCACTCTTTGCAAAGGTCGCCAGAATGGAACAGGGTATCTCGTGGCTCTGGATAAAAAGGGGGAGTTGCATCTTTGTGCAGGGCTCAGCTCAAAGTTAGGCCTCACATTTCCCAGGGGCCAGTAACCCATCAGAGATATTTCTGTGTGCAACCTGCTTTCACAAAACCTTCTCAGATCTTTGCCTAACTAATTAACATACAAGCCTTAACACCCACCCGTCCGCACCTGTAAAATCTCGGTAACTCAGACTGCCCTCCCGGCCTCTGGGTCTCACGGTGCTCCTGGGCCCACACTGCCAGCATCACCCGGGAGCTGACTGGGGACACGGGCTCCTCGGCCTCATCAGAGTCGGCGTGGGCCCAGCAGCCTGAACCCCATCAGCCCTGTGACCGGTGGGCCATCTCGCCCGCGTCTGCAACGCCGGACACAGAAGTCTCGTCAGGGACACTTGTCCCTGGGCTTCACTCTGGGCCTCCCAGAGCCAGCCTTTCTTCGCAAAGTGGCGCCCCTGCACACGTCTGCGCAAAAGGTGCCATTTTCCCAACGACATTTGCTCACCGAGCGTGTCCGTCGCGTTTTGGTGAGTCTTAGGGTGTGTGAAGCTTCAGCACTAGGATCTAGCGTTCTGACGCAGGTCACGGTGGTCTTCGCAGAGCGGTCTGTGATGTCACCGTAACACTGCGGCTCACTGAGGGCTCCGACGAGGCTCAGCATGTTGATAGCCGCTCACTGCATTTAGTTTTGGCCGTGCTGCGCCTTCCTTGTTGCTTGTGGCTTCAGTGGGGGCTGCACAGGATTGTACTGCCCCATGGCACGAGGGATCCTCCTGGACCAGGGATCAAACCCCCATCCCCTGCATCAGCAGGCTGATTCTCAACCCCTGGACCACCAGGGAAGAGCCGGGGTCGAGCATTTTTAGTGATAAAGTGTTTTAAAATTGAGGTCTGCTGCTGCTGCGTCGCTTCAGTCACGTCCGACTCTGTGCGACCCCATAGACGGCAGCCCACCAGGCTCCCCCGTCCCTGGAATTCTCCAGGCAAGAACACTGGAGTGGGGTGCCATTTCCCTGTCCAATGCATGAAAGTGAAAAGGGAAGGTGAAGTCGCTCAGTCGTGTCTGACTCTTAGTGACCCCATGGACTGCAGCCCACCAGGCTCCTCCATCCATGGGAGTTTCCAGGCAAGAGTGCTGGAGTGGGGTGCCATTGCCTTCTCCAAAATTGAGGTCTGCACACTGCTTTTTGGACACAACGCTATTGTCCTCTTGACAGGCCCCAGCAGCGTTTACACATAACTTTTACCTGCCCTGGGAAACTAAAACTTTACGTGACTCACTGTATTGCAGGATTTAGTTTAAGCCGAGCCCACTGTATCTCCGAGGTCTGCCTGCGCGGATCTGCGACAGGACCTGCGTCCTCACGAGGAGTCGGGGTGGGGGAGGGGTGGGGGGGAAGCACCGAAAGGCACCGCGGACCCCGCATCCCGGGCGCCGCCCGGCTCCCACCACTAGGGGGCGCGCTGGGCTCGCCGGGCCGCCGCAGCCCTCGCGGGTCCTGTCATTCTCTGTATAAACAAGTTACGTGCAAGTGTTTAGGATATAAATTACGACCATGCCGGCTGCCTCGGAAGGAATGTAAACACAGCACTGTGGTCGGAGCAGACTCTGAAACTGACTTCATAATTTATAGCAGGCCCCCGAGTAGCTCAGAATAAAAGGGGGAAAAAGTCCCTATTTAACTGCAAATATGATAAAGCAGACACCAAAAAAATGTTTAAATCACAGCGAAATTTTGGAAAATACAGAAAGGAAGCCTCAGGATTAGGCATACGGTTAGCACTTTGTAAAACAAGATGTTTAACTGAGACCGTCTTTGGACTGAAAACTCACTCGGCATGCAAAAGTCCCAGAGTGGGAGATGTCCACCCTGGGGGTAACCAGGGCTTGGTGACCGACCAGCGGACAGCTTGCAGGAAGTGGGAATCCAAGGTGAGTCCTCAAAGCGGACTCAGCACCTGGAGAACCTCTGCCTCACTCAGGAATCTGTGGGCTGCCCGGACCTCAGGGCTGGCCAGTACCAGGCCCTCTGACCAAGCTGGTCTCCTCTCTTGGTCCAGAAGTTCTCAACCCAGCCTTCAGCATCTGTGACTGGGAAGGCCTGGAAACCAAGCAAGAAAGGAAATGGCCGGAAATGGGATGGGAGCAGAAAGGTGGAACTGGGCGGCACGTGGGGGCCGACCTCTGTGCCCTGAACTGGGGGTGGGCACATGCCTCATCCTGCTTCTGTCCCTGCTGCCAGGACTGCCCACACCCTCCTCACCTTCCCCTCCAGACACGGGGATCTGACGGCCACCCAAGGAAGCAGGGCCTATGTCCTGGGCACCTGCCCTCTGCTCACAGCCCAAGGAAGGCAGCCCAGCCCAGCCAGGTGGGGGGGAAGCACCGAAAGGCACCGCGGACCCCGCATCCCGGGCGCCGCCCGGCTCCCACCACTAGGGGGCGCGCTGGGCTCGCCGGGCCGCCGCAGCCCTCGCGGGTCCTGTCATTCTCTGTATAAACAAGTTACGTGCAAGTGTTTAGGATATAAATTACGACCATGCCGGCTGCCTCGGAAGGAATGTAAACACAGCACTGTGGTCGGAGCAGACTCTGAAACTGACTTCATAATTTATAGCAGGCCCCCGAGTAGCTCAGAATAAAAGGGGGAAAAAGTCCCTATTTAACTGCAAATATGATAAAGCAGACACCAAAAAAATGTTTAAATCACAGCGAAATTTTGGAAAATACAGAAAGGAAGCCTCAGGATTAGGCATACGGTTAGCACTTTGTAAAACAAGATGTTTAACTGAGACCGTCTTTGGACTGAAAACTCACTCGGCATGCAAAAGTCCCAGAGTGGGAGAGTCCACCCTGGGGGTAACCAGGGCTTGGTGACCGACCAGCGGACAGCTTGCAGGAAGTGGGAATCCAAGGTGAGTCCTCAAAGCGGACTCAGCACCTGGAGAACCTCTGCCTCACTCAGGAATCTGTGGGCTGCCCGGACCTCAGGGCTGGCCAGTACCAGGCCCTCTGACCAAGCTGGTCTCCTCTCTTGGTCCAGAAGTTCTCAACCCAGCCTTCAGCATCTGTGACTGGGAAGGCCTGGAAACCAAGCAAGAAAGGAAATGGCCGGAAATGGGATGGGAGCAGAAAGGTGGAACTGGGCGGCACGTGGGGGCCGACCTCTGTGCCCTGAACTGGGGGTGGGCACATGCCTCATCCTGCTTCTGTCCCTGCTGCCAGGACTGCCCACACCCTCCTCACCTTCCCCTCCAGACACGGGGATCTGACGGCCACCCAAGGAAGCAGGGCCTATGTCCTGGGCACCTGCCCTCTGCTCACAGCCCAAGGAAGGCAGCCCAGCCCAGCCGGTGGGGAAGGGAAAGCTTAGAGTCGAGGCCCGGTGCACTCGGGAAGGACAGCGAAGGGCAGAGGCTCCTCAGCCCTTATCTCGCCTGGTTTTCTTTTAAACTCTTTTCACCTTCTGGTTTCGGTTCAGCCAGAAAGAGCAAGGATGAAGCAAAGAAATAACAGAATACGTTTCTTCTTCCCTTTCTCTCCCGAGAAGACCCACAGTCAGAACCTGGCCTGCGTTACTCAAGGCACAGACCCCACACCACGCCAATTACACAGCTTAGAAAAAAATCCTGCCCAGTGTAGAGTTGCATCGTCCTGGCGATCAGATGCCCGTGGAGGAGAGAGGATCCCCCCCCCACCCCGGCAACTATTTGTTATATACATTTTATTGAAAAAATTGTACATCAAAATAGTTTGGCAAACTGTAAAAGTATATATAAGTGCAAATATATCCTCCTTTTAAAATACAAGCAAAGTGTGAGTATACACGAAGATCATAAAAATATCTTTAAACTATGGTGGTAGAAAAAGCCTTGTAAAAATGTATTGTCACAATACTGGAGACCACATTTCTTAAACTAGACACATCATCGCTAGACATTTTCTTGATAATGTTCTTTGGCACCTGGATCCAAAGGTAGTGTTTGGCAAAATCCGGCTCTCCCACCGAGCCAGGCAACAAGATGAGGCTCTCTTGGAATCTTGTGCTGGGCACTGCGTTTTTTTTAAAAAGAGCACACATAGTTTCCATAGACCAAGAAACACACACACAGCCCATCTGCGTATTTCAGACCCTGATTACTGAAGGCAGTGAAGATCCCAGAGTTCCACATTTGTGTTTCCTGTGTAAGTTTTCACCGTCTCCCGCCACTGGGAGCCCGCATGTGTTTGGGGCATTACCTCGCCAGGGGGTGTCCTCCTACTAACAGTGGACAAACATCAGTGCGTGACGCTCACCTGGGGTCTCCAAGTGACTGGCGTGGCCACGCTGGGATCCACCGCGGTCATCGCCCCGGGGCAGCAGGGCCTGGGCTGGCCCCCGCCCTGCGCTCACATAACACAGGGCTTGATGTCCTGGCAGACGCTCTGGTGGTGGTGGTGGTGGTAGTAGGGGCCGCTGGCAGAGGGGTGGAAGGAGGAGATGCTGTTGAGGTTGAGGACGAAGTCTTTCCTGTCGTACACAGGCGTGGAGTGCTGCTGGTATCGAGGGAGCCCCACTGAAAGGGGAGAGAAGGGACACGCTCTTCAGAAAGGTTTGCTCCACTCGGGGCCCGGCCCGTAACTCTTAAAACTGTCCTCTACCATGCATCTCGTTTTGACTCCAAGCGGGTGGGCCCATCTTTCTCTTGCTGAAACCCTGGGAGAGGAAACCCAGCCCCAAAGTGTGTTTCAAGCTTTGGCCACAGGATGACTCTGGAATTCTGGTTTGCTATTTGGTTTTGAGGGGCCCACGAACACGGAGCACAGGCCGCTCACCCGGGAGCCAGGCTCTCCTCCGTTCCTGAGTTCCTGTTACTCCTGGAGGCCAGAGGGGCTCTAACAGCCGCCGGCCGGCCCTGGGCACTGGCCCTAGGGCTCCCGGCCCAGAAACACTGCGGACCCCTCGCTTCTGGTTTCCAGCCCCCGCCCCGCATTATTTCCCAACCAACGGATCGCCAGGCCGTAGCAGGAGGAGCAGAGGGGGCAGAAAACACTGGGCGGGGAGAGGGGCCTGTGGTCGTGCCTCTAGACAGGGGAGAGCCCAAGAACAGGACCTGCCCTCGGGCAAGGGCTCCGCCTTGCCCGGAGACCCTGGAGCGCCAGCCGGCGCGCAGCCTCTCCCGGGCCTGAGGCCGGCCTCCTGTCGCCGACTTTTGGTTTTGCTTTCTCGGCGCCTCCGGCCCGGGGATCGCAGTTGGCCGGGGGTCCAGCGGCAGGCGCTGGGCTAAGCCTGCTCCCCGATGCCTCTCCGGCCTCCCGCGCTGGGGATTCCACAGCCCTCGCGGTGCCCGGCAGGCGGCTCTCCGCCCGCACACCCTACCCCGCGGCCCGGCCTCTTACCCGGTCGCCCTGCGCTTGCCGAGCCGCCTGGCAGCCCCGTGGCCAGGAGCTCGGCCCACGTTCGGCGTCGGGCTGCGACTGCGGCCCACCGCGCGCCCGGATGAGAATCCCTGCGGCCGCGCAGTTGCGCCCGCCCCCGGGCTAAAGCACCTGGCGGCGCCGCTTCCCGTGGCTCTAACCCGCGGCCCCCTGTGACGCTTTGATGAGGCCGAGGCCAAGGGGCCTCCGCGAGCACGCGGGCCTGGGTCTCCCGGGGTGAGCTGGGTGCGCGCTCCGGGCCTTTTCTCGGTCTCCCTGCTCCACTCGCAGCCCTGGGTTCCTGAGGGGCCTGGCCCGGGAGACGCCTGCCAGGCCGCGGTAAAGAGTGTTGGCGGAGGCGGGCGTCAGGGCACTGGAGGGGCGGTGGGGGTGAGGCGGGCGAAGCAGAGCGTCCAGGCGGGCCAGGGTCTCCTCAAGCCGCAGACTCGGCCCTGAGGGTGCGCGAGCCCTGGGGTTTGGGAGGCGGTGTCCCTTTCTCTCCTAGAGGAGCCGTGCCGCCCGTCTCCGCGCTTTTGGGACCTGGGCGCGCCTGATGCGCGGGGAGGGTGGCCTCTCAGAATGGCCAGAAAGCTCTGCGCGATTTGGAAAGTTTAAGGAAGTGTTTCAGGGCAACAGCGCGGCCTCAGGGTGCAGGTGGTGGCCGAGAGGGCGGCCAGAGCTGGGAGCCGGGAGGAGAAGCCGCAGCGCCCGAAGGCGAACCGCTGGGCGGGAGAGCGCAGAGCGCGCCGCGCGCCCGGCGCTGATTGACAGCCAGTCCGAGGGGGTTAAAGAAAATAAGAGCGGAGGGTCGGCTGTGTTGGTTACTTGTTGAAATTCCCATAAAACTGAACAAGACTCCGCTCTCAGTGGGTTGAGTCAGGCTGGAATCCTCTCCGGTGTGGTCCGCCCAGACGGTCTTTGTTTAGTTAACCTCTGAGACCCGCAGTTAAAAGGCCTATTCGGGAAACTTCACCGTCCAGGGAACCAACATCTTTTGCCCATTTCTGGGCTTCCTCTCTCCCTGACGCTCCGCTCCCACGAAGCACGAACGTACAGTGCAGGCGTGTCAGCCTGGAAACCCTCTTCCAATTGGGGTGGGTAAGGGTCCGCTCCAGCCCCGCTTGCCCGTCACACCAGCGCGCTGCAGAGGGGTTAATATGAGGTTTATCTCCACGGTCCCCATAAACCTGGCTAAATATTCAAATTCCCTCCTCCGCCCCGTCTGTCCCCTCCCACCTCTCACCGCCTCAGGCAAGTCAATAAATTTTCATAATTTGCAACCAGCACAGTTCACACAGCAACGCTGCAAGTGGGACCCAAGAGCAGGCCTTTCTCAGGGGAGCGCCCTGGGCCCTGGGGCCTGCAGGCCTAGGCCGCACCCCTGGGGTCATCGACTTGGGCCCACTGAGGGGAGGCGGGGCGCCCCTCCTCCCTGGCCACAAGTCCCCCTGTGATGGTCCCCGGACCCCTCTGTTCCTGGAGGCCCTGTCTCCCTGCTCCCAAGGCCTCTCAGCAGCAGCCCAGGGCCGCCTACCCCTGTACTCCTGGGAAGAAGCATTTACTCTGGTGAAAGCGCAGCAAACCGACTTTAAAAGACAAAAGAAAGCAGCCCAGGCGCCTGGCCAAGGTCCCCTAAGGCGCAGCCTTCTCCCTCGGCTGAGCCAGGCCCGAGCTCTGAGCCCCGCAGCCCGCGGAGACGCTGGACGCGGGCGCTTCCTTCCTCCTGGAGGGGTGGGAACTCCGGAGGCCCGGCGGGGGCCAAAGGTGTGGGGGAGGCCCTGTCATCCCACCCTCTCCCTAAGGGCGCCAGCGGTGCCTAGGCCTCGGCCCCCAGTGCCGGGAGGCCAGAGGCGATGTCCCTCGGTCGGGCCGCACGTTACCTGGGAGGTCCTCGCGGGCGTTTTGATGCAGGTAGCTCTGCTCCAACGAGTAGGAAGACATGCTGCCGTGCAGGCCGGCGGGCGCCGCAGGGGTGCCGCCCGGAGTCAGGGCGGGCGGCTGCTTGAGGTAAGGCGAGGCGCCGGGCGAGCTCCAGTGTGCCGCGGGGCTGGTGTAGGGCGAGTGGCACTCGATGGCGCTCGCCACGGCCGGGGACGAGGGCACGGGGCTGCTGCTGCTGTCCGGGCCGTAGTCCCCGCCGCCGCCGCCGCCGCCCCCGGCCGCACCGACGGCCCCGGGCCCGGCGGGCACGGGACAGCTGGCCATGTAGGTGGAGCCCGGGTTGGGCGACATGTGCGGAACGTGGTGGTGGTGGTGGTGGAGGTGGTGCGGGTGTGCGTGGCCAGGGGCGCCGGCGCCCGCGTCGTAGCCCGCCGGCATCATGTCGAGGCCGCCGTAGCCGCCCTGCCCGTGGCAGCCGAGCGGCGCCGACGGGGGCGCCTGGAAGTCGAAGCCCTGCGGCAGCAGCGAGGCCCCGAAGCCCAGGCCGCTCACCACGCGGTGGTACATGGGCTTGAGCGCCTGGCACTTCCGCCTGAAGCCGCGCGGCCGGCGGCGGAACGAGCCCTCCTCGAACATGAACTCGCTGGCCGGGTCGATGGTCCAGTAGTGGCCCTTGCCCGGCCGCCCGAGCCCCTTGGGCAGCTTGATGAAGCACTCGTTGAGCGAGAGGTTGTGGCGCACGGAGTTCTTCCAGCCCTGGTAGGCGCCGCGGAAGAAGGGGAAGCGCGCCTGCAGGAACTGGTAGATCTCGCTGAGCGTCAGGCGCTTGGCGGGCGAGCTCTGGATGGCCATGACGATGAGCGCGATGTACGAGTAGGGCGGCTTCTCCGGCCGCCGCAGCCCCGCGCTCGCCTTCTTGGCGCCCCCGCCGCCAGCGCCCGCGCCGCCGCCCGCGCTCTTGCAGGCGTTCGGGGCCGCGCCGGCCGAGGCGGCCGAGGACGAGGACGAGGACGACGAGGCGGCCTCCAGGGCGGCGGCGGCGGGCGGCGGGCTCATCAGGGCGGCCTGCAGCGCGCCGGGGCCCGGGCTGCGGGCGCGGCGGAGCGGGGCCGG